>BJCM01229549.1:0-25059 GCA_018326385.1 Flaveria bidentis
CCCAAATTTGTTTCGGTTGAAAACGACATTAATTTGGTTCGTTATATTAATGACAAAAATGTAATTAATGGTATTTGTAACTTAAAAATGGTTTTATTTATAACAATAAATTTATATAAAAATGGTGTATTTCATGATGACAGTGGTGATATGTGTAAAGGTTTAAGTGGCAGCAATACAACAACAAGAGCACCAACGTATCCACACAGGTAGTTCATAAAGATGAGGAATGACCGACTAACGAAAAAGTTAACAGAATACGTCAATAGACGGACCTTTCGGTGACGGGTGTCACACATGAACATTGTTCAGACGCTTTAACACTGTTTATGCTTTTCAGAGTGGTCTTTTTGACACAGTGTAGACATTTCAGCACTGTGTGGACGTTTTTCAGAGAACTACGTCCTAGGCGCTTTGGAACTGTTCAGGTGCTTTGCAACTATTCCAGACACATTAACACTGATTGGGCGTTTTGAAACTGTTTGGGCGTTTTGAAACTGTTTGGGCGTTTCTACACTTGGAAACTTCAGAAGAACACTAAGGCAATCCATTAGGCGTTTCTAAGTAGAGTTGGGAGTTTCACTACTGTTTGGATGTTTCTCAATTGTTGAGATGTCTCTTCACTGTTCAAGCACATCTAATTCAGACTTCACTCAACACTTAGAATTTTTTTCAAAATTTAAAATCCAAAAATATTTTCATTTCTATATTTCATCTTAAATCTAAAAACATCAAAAATAGTATATTTTCTTGAATTCAAAAATTAATCATGGTTGAGTCTGAAGATTCAAAGAATAGATTACCAAAGCTGAAGTAAAGAGCCGACTTTAAAAATTGGTCACTCAGATTAAAACATCATTTGAAATTAATTGATACTGATCTGTGAAAGTCCATTGAAAAAGGACCTCATATCCCAGTCACTTCTGATGGTCCTGATAAAGGATTTGTATATATTAAAGATACTCAAGAGCCATATCCTGAAGATGGCTTACATGGTGATGACTTAAAGAAGGTGAAAATGATGTTAAAGCATATTCTCTCATGTGCAAAGGGTTACATCTGGAGGTACTTTCAAGACTGTAGAACTATCAAACTAGTTATACCATGTATAGAGCTCTGAAAGTTATATGTGAAGGAGGTAAAGAGATACAAGATTCTCAAAAGACAAAAACTAAATAGACAACTTGAACTTTTTGAGCATATATCAGGAGAAACTATAAATCAGATGATGAATAAATATGTTCATCTCACATCTGAAATGTCAACTTTAGGAATCAAAAATGATCTTAAAGATCTAAATGAAAGAATCCTGAATGCACTTCCATCTTCATGGAAACAAACTGTAACCCTGCTATAGCACACTGGAAAGTTTCCTATGGATCTTTATCTTCTCATTGCTAAGATTGAATCTATGGAAATTGATGAGAATTCAAGAAATAATGACAGATCTGTTTCAACATCTCAATACAAGTATGTTGCTTCTCCAGCAAATACTATGTTGCTTCTCTAGCAAATACTATAGAGAATGCCTTTATTGACAAAATGATGCTACTCCTGAAGATGAGGGTGATCTGTTCGTGGGAGCTGGATTTTTCACTAGTACCCTAGTCTATTCAACTCAGCCACAAACACAGTCTCCTCTAAAATCCAATCTGCCTAAAACACATAATGAGACTCCATATTCTAATTTTTCTAATCCTAGCAAAGTTAAAGATGTCATAAATATCCTGTTACCTCATGAAGAGTCCAAAACTACATTTACAACTTTTATGGCAAGCTTCCAAGCCTATCAGGGTAGTCATCTAACTCAAATTCATTTGATTTTGAAGGATTTATTTGAGATGGATCCTAATGACGTAGAAGAGATGGACCTTAATTTGCAAATGGTGATGATTGCTTACAGAACACAAAAGTACTCATATGTCAGCAAGAACTACAAGCATAGTGCCAATAAAATAGTTGGCTTTGACAAGTCAAAGTCGAGACGTTTCAACTGCAACAGTTATGGCCATTTTTCAAGAGAATGTAAAGCTCTAAGAACTCAAAACGGTAATGGTCAAAGCAGTTCAAATAATCAGAGACATCAACATCGGACTCAAAAGACATTCAAGAAACCATATAAGAGTTTACCGATGCCTGATTTAAAAGATGATCAAAAGGCAACTGAAGAACCAAAGAAATTTCTAGTTGTAAGCATAAAAGATGGTTATGACTAGAGTGCATATGCTGAACAATTTACAATTGATCTTGCTTCAGAATTAGCATTAATTTCTGAAATGAACAAAGACTGGTCTGAAAACAATGATTTAAAATCTAATGAATCAGAGAATGAGACAGACTATGAATGGAGTGAAAAATCTGATCCAAAGGAGAGCACAGAAGAAATTGCACTTATGATAAAGTCTGAACAACCAAAGGTTGTAAACTCTACATCTAACACTAAGTCTTCAAGTCCATATCCTGAAATTCCAACTGAAGTAAGAGAAAAGCTGTGCACAAAAGTATGTTTTGAATAGGTTGAACATTATAGAAATTACTCATTCAAAATATGTGATAAATTGAAGCAAGAAGAATCAATGCACAAGAAACTGAAACATAATCATAAAAGTGCTGATGAAAAAATCATGTCACTTCAAGTAAGTTGGAACAAAACTCTAAAAGAACTTGAATTAGTTAAGAAACAGCTTGAAGAAATGACAAAAACACTTGAACAAGAAAACTTGGCACATGTTGCAACTCAAGTTTATTTGGCTAAAGTAAAAAAACTCAAAGACCATAGTTGAGAAACTAGTAAATGGAATAAAGGATAAAGATAAAACAGGGTTAGGTTTTACACATGTACTAATTCCTGAATCAATATGACCATTCACCAGAAAATAAAGCTAAACTAAAAGAATTTCAAGAGAAGAAAAAGCTTGATCAAGAAACTATGGAAAGTGAAGTTGAAAAAATAAACATTCAAATATTTTAGGCGAAAGATTCAGACAAGATTAAGTATGGTCATCCAATTAAAGTAAAATCTTATGAACCTCATCTAAAGAATAAACATCTATTTGTTCCAAAAAGTGAATGTGTCATATAGAAGTATCAAATTGACCAATAGAATAACAAATCTAATGTGATCAACATCAAGATGAAAGGAAAGTGACAAGAAGAAAAATCAGACACCACATCTTCAGATGATTCAAGCTCAAATGAATTAACTCAAAACAAAGAATATGAAAAAGAATCTTCTCAAGATTCAATTAAGCCACAAAACACTAAGAATTCATCAAGAAATCAAAGAAGAAGAAAACCAACTCCAAAAGCTAAACAGTCTGAATGAAACAACAAATCAAGTCAAATTAAACTTGTGAAGTTTGTGTCAGTAGGATCTTTTGACATGAACACAATATCTGAAACAATATCAAAACCAAAGATCAAATCTAACTCTAATCTGAAAACAGGTTCAGGTCCTAAGTCTTCTGTTGTTCAACATAGATTTGTATCTAAGGAGATAAAGAAATGTGAGAGTGTTTAAAAGCAAAATTCTAAAATTATAAAGACCAAACTCACATAGCAAAAACAAAATCTTAAGCAATCTACTCCTAAATCTAAACAAGAATCTAATATGGCCTCTACATCCATGGTTAAGCAAATGTTGTTTCAAAAGCCACAAAAATCCTGTGATATATGTGATATGTACAATCATAACACATCTGAGTGTTAATTTAACAAATACTGTCACATATGTGATATGACGAATCACAACACAGCTGATTGTTATTTTAACAAATATTGTGCATTGTGTAATGAAAGGAATCAAAATACTGAGGATTATTTCTTCAGGAAGAACTCACCTAGAAAGGATTTTGATAATCAAGGACATATTAATCCAAAGTTTCAAAGCAATCATTATTATGGATTTCAAAATTTGTCAAAAACACCTTATTTGGGTTTGAGATCATTCAGAAGAATCAATTCAGATTATGATAATCAATATAATGTCATATCATTACAATATAATCAAGAACCTTTCGTTCCACGCTCAGTGAGAATAAAAAATAAAACATATAATAAGAAAAACTTTTACAATGTTTCAAATAGTGGTTCAAAATCTCTTGATGATGATCTTGAAAACAGATTTAATGTTTTGAAAACAAAACAAAGAAAAGATAGTCAAACTGTTTTCCAAAGAGGATTTGAAAATCATAAATTTCAAAAGAAATCGGACATAAACAAACTCCATTTCAAACAGTTTACCATCGTAGATAAATTTGGAAAACCCAAGACCATTTCGGCTTAGGTTAATAACTCTACTTAAATGTCTTTGAATGTAGGTACGCCCGCAGAGACCAGTAAACACATGGTATGTTGACAGTGGGTGTAGCCGGCATATGACAGGCAACCAAGCCTTGCTTCAAGATTTTAATCTAAAAGATGGTACTCATGTAGCATTTGGTGGAGATTCAGGAGGAAAGATAACCGGTGAGGGAATGGTATCTAACGGAATAATAAGTTTTCACAAAGTCAACTTCTATGAACAATTGAATTTCAATCTTTTGAGTGTTTCACAAATATATGATAAATCTTACTCTACTTTATTTGATGATTCTTTTTGTTATATCTTAAACCCAAGATTTCAGATCAGCAAAGAGTGGGTTGTTGTCAAAGTTGTTCGTGATAGAGATATCTACAAACTAGACATGTCTCAAGTTGATCCGTCAATGAAAACAACATGTCTCATTGCTTGTGCATCTAATGATGAAATTCATCTTTGGCATAGACGTCTCGGTCATTCAAACTTCAAAAACATGAACAAGCTTGTAGCATGAAACCATGTTTTGGAATTCCTTCAAAGAAGTTCACAACATCAGACCTCTACAAAGCATGTTTGAAGGGAAAACAACATCAGACCTTTACAAATGTTACACATGGATCTATTTGGTCCTGTAAACATACAGAGCATCGGGAAGAAATCGTATTGTATAGTCATCATTAATGATTATACACGATTTTCTTGGCTTTTCTTTCGTCATGCTAAATCTAAAACAACTGATCTTGTAAAAGAATTTATCATTAAAGTAGAAAATCAATTAGATCAAAAAGTTAAAATAATCAGAAGAGATAATGGAACCTTATTTAAAAATGCTAATATTGACAGTTTTTGTGTAGAAAAAGGAATAGCTCATCGGTTCAGTGCTTCTCGAACTCCACAACAAAACAGTGTTGCCGAAAGGAAGAACATAACACTGATTGAAGCAACTCGTGCAATGTTAGCTGACACAATGATTTCGGATAAAGCAATATTAACTGCCTATTTTATTCAAAATCATGCTATGTTGGTTAAGGACAAAGTGAAAACTCCTTATGAGTTAATATTTGGCAGCAAACCCAATATTGATTTTCTTAAATCTTTTGGATGTCCTGTTTTGATTCTAAATTCGAATGACCATGCAGGCAAATTTGATTCAAAGTCTGATGATGGATTCTTTCTTGGATATTCATCTGCTTTGAAAGCATATAGAGTTTATAACTCTAAGACGAATGTTATCATTGAACGTTCAATGTTAAACTCCTTGAAAACTCTTTTCCATAAGTTGTAAATGGTCTAAAGTGGTTATTTGATTTAGATTCATTAACAAACTGATTTAATTCTAATATGTTTGAATCTTCATGTATCAATAAGAAACAAGAAGGAGATCTTGGAACCTTTAGTGAAGATTCTGATTCTAGTGATATGGATGATACAAGACCAGATTATCCATTTTTCACTTTTGCAAGAGATCCTCTGTTCTCTAAAAAGAATCATGAGCAACAAAATCATAAGAAACAAAATCATGAGCATTAACAAGTTCTTGAAGATTCTGATGTTTCTCAACCTATTCCTAATGATGGACTAGAAATTCACCATCCTGAGTCTGGAACTTCATCTGTATTCGGAGATATAGATGTGAATGACAAGTTTGATTACTTTGTCAATTCTCCAACTCAAGTTTCTAATTTCATTCCACATTTCTCAACTTTTTTGCACCAGCACTCTGAACTGAACCAAACTAATCTGGATGTGAATGTTCAACAAGATGAGATTCCAACAACTTGTATTCATAAGAGACATCTCATCTCTCAGATTATTGGTCCTTTGAATGAAAGAACAACACGAAGTCACTCTTAACAAGCAAATCTTTGCTTGTACTCATGTTTTCTTTCTCAAATTTTCTCTAAAAACATTACTGAAGCTTTGAAGGACAACAGTTGGATTGAAGCAATGTAAGAGTAATTACTACAATTCAGAAAACAAGTGTGGAAACTGGTGGATTTTCCTGAAGGAGAGAATGCCATTGGCACAAAATGGTTATTCAAAAACAAATCAGATGACAGAGGAATAATCATTCGAAACAAAGCTCATTTAGTAGCTCAAGGATACACTTAGGAGGAAGGAATAGATTATGAAGAAGTGTTTGCTTGAGTTGCAAGACTAGAAGCAATTCGAGTATTTCTAGCATATGCTTCTCATATGAAATTCAAAGTGTATCAAATGGATGTTAAGGGTGCATTTTTGTATGGACCAATCACCGATGATGTGTATTTTAAGCAACCTCAAGGTTTTGAAGATGTTGAATCTCCTTAATGTGTGTACAAGCTCAGTAAAGCTCTTTATGGTCTACATCAAGCCCCAAGAATCTCGTATGAAACATTGTCACAGCACTTGATCCAACATGGATATACAAGAGGGAAGATTGATCCTACTTTATTCATAAAAAGGGATGCATTTTATCTTCTTTGTGTACAAGTGTATATGGATAATATCATTTTTGGATCAACCAGTCAAAACCTTTGCTCAGAAGTTGAAGAAATCATGAAATCTCGTTCCCAGATGAGTTCTATGGGAGAAATCAATCTCTTTTTTGGATTTCAAGTTACACAATCTGCAGATGGCATCTTTATCAATCAAGAGAAGTTTGTTGATAAAATTTTGAAGAAATTCTAGCTGCAAGATTGTCAACCCATCAGAACTCCAACTAACATAAACACCAAGATTGATCCTGATCCAAAAGGAAAATCAATAGACCAAACATTATATATATATATATATGATTGGATCTTTGATGTATTTAACTGCATCTAGACCTGACATAATTTATGTTGTTTTTGTTTGTGCCAGGTATCAATCAGACCCGAAGGAATCTTACCTTATCGTTGTCAAACGCATATTCGGATATCTCATAAGAAAACCAGCTCTAGGGTTATGGTATCCTTATGAAGGAAACTTCAAGTTACATGGATATACTCATAGTGATTATGGGGGATGTTGTCAAGATAGAAAATCTACTACGGGTAATTGTCAGTTTTTGGGTCCTCGATTAGTCTCATAACAATGTAAGAAACAGACAAACGTCTCAGTCTCAACTACAGAAGCTGAGTACATTGTTGCATCAGCAGGATGTTCTCAAATCCTTTGGTTGCAAAATCAACTACTGGATTACAGGTTCAATTTTCTTAAAACTTCGATTTACATTGATAGCACTGTTGCTATGTTTATTACAACTAATCATGTCCAACATTCTAAAACAAACATATTGAGATTTGATATCATTTTCTCAGAGACAACTCTAAAAAGGTTTAATCATTTCGATTCAAATATCAACAGAAAAATAGTTGGCTAACCTGTTTACCAAAGCTTTCTTACTAGGAAGGTTTGAGTATCTAGTTTAGTAACTTGGTCTTATTAATCATATTGAAAACTAATTTATCTTTTTCAAAATTATAATAACCCTCTCTCATTTTCATAACCAAATCAAAAGATAAACCGTCAAAGTTAATTGCATGATTATGTATATTGTGTGTGTGTGTTAAATGAAAAAGAAAATAAAATATTAGAAAATTGAAAAAACAAAAGTGAAAATTATAAAATGAAAATACAAAAATATAGTTTAGTGGTTATAATTTTTTGGATTGAACCTGCCTTTGCAAAATGTGAGAAATGATAGTACATTAGTTTTAATCAGTTGCATAATTCACTCGCCCATAAAGTCTGACATGACCAGCTATGATTTGCAGGAAAGATCATGTACTTATATTGAAAAGTAAATTCTTGTGATTAAACTAAATCATCTAAGTATCTGTGTGTGTCCATCTTAGTTCTAATGAGTTGTATTTACTTTTCTTATTGATTGCTTGTAAAGTCACAATCTCACACCTTGAAATAATATGTGTAACCATGAGATCTGTTTACCGCATCTGTTCACTTCTCTGTTATGAGTCATCATAGACCTGAAGTGACGAGGTATCCTCTGTTGTAAGTCATTATAGACCTGGATATTCTCACCTGATGCATAAGATGCCAATGTGCACAATCCTTTCTAAAGTCCAAAATGGATGCCCTATGATTCTTATGAATCATCTCTATCTATTTCTTTATGAAATAGATTCGGGGATTACCTAATGGCTTGTCCATGGTGGTTTTCTTGAAGAATATCAACTGTTTTAATCATGATGATTCTCTTATTGACCTAAACATGAGATCTAGTTATTCATATATGACAGGTTTTTAAGTTGAGTAAAAGTGCTTGCTTGCATACCTTGACGAGGGTTGAACTCTCTAAATCTAAGTGTGGATTACATAATGTCATATCTAATCCAACCTTAATAAATCCAAGAATTAAAAAAGTAAGTGTAATAATTCTTTTGCCAAAGCAGTCATTGCCTGTCCTTAGATCTTGTGTCTCCTTTGTTGTGGTAACACTAACCTGGAACACACTTGATCATGATTTAATCATTGTCTATGACTATCCATAACTTCTTTATTATGTGCTGATTATTGATTGTGTTAGGACCGTGTACGTACGGTGTACTAACTGATTCTGCATGAGACCAGATCAAATAGTGCGGAATCCTATTTGATTGGCGATCCAATCAGTGAGAACGATAACTCGATTGATCTAACGATGAAACAAACGTTAAGAATGAGTAGAAATCGATTAAGAACGAACTATGAAGTTGGATTGGGTGTTCTGGACGCTCTAGACGGCTAGGGTTTATGTATATTCGAAGTCTCTCTCAAAGTGTTTTGTTTTTCCACGAATTAAGTGGTATTTATAGGTTTGCAGCTGCCATTCGTACGACTGAACAATTAGCATGGTTCAATTGTGTGACTGACTCATACGATTGAGTCATACGCACGACTGAAGGTTCAGTCGCATGACTGAGTCAATCTGATGCCTCAATCATACGACTGATCCAGTCTCCTGGTTCAGTCGTGCGACTGGTTCAATAGTATGATTCAATAATGCGTATGGTCCATTAGCATGAATAATCACCCGACTAAGTTGAACACATTTCCCAAACATTATTGACATAGAATTGTGTACAACAATCTAAAACCTATATATGATGTTCATACATCTGACTTATACTTAACACAATAATAATATGAAATAATCAAAGATAAAAAACATCAAACGTATATCATATTTCATTTAATAATTACATTACACATGTGTAAGAAATAAAAGACTTTTACATTAAGAACATAAACTAGGAACATAATGTATCAACAAACTCCCCCTTAGACCTAGTTTATCCTATTGTCTGACATGCTTTTCTCCAAGTTCTTTTGTCTTTCTTTTGTTGTTGCTCTCATGGCATGCAATTGCTCCAATATTGAAACCAACTCAGGCTGAATTTTTAGTTTCAACTTCACGATCATCACCTTCTTCTAGGATCTTTAGTACTTCTTCAGCAAGCTTTTGGCTCTGTTATGGATCAATCTGTTGTTCATAAGCTTGGGAGATCTTCCTCTGAAGCCAATAAGTTTAACCTATTTTCTAACATTCTGCACATGCTCTTGAATATTCTTGTACTTCTCTTCTCTGGTGACTCGTACGTGTATCTCGAATGAAAAGTAGAGTCGTATAACATGTTGAAATTGAAGAGCTTGTACAATATCTTGTGTGTCATAGAATAGTGGCCACTTATATGAAGTGTAAATATCATCAGCAGACAAGTTAGTAAGCCACATTAGGTCAAATACCCTGATAGTCTCAATCTTTCCTTCTCTGTTCAAAACTATGACTGCTTCTCCCGTCCTCCAATCATAATACCACCATTGGAAGTGTGGAGTGAAGTCCTGAGGCATTTCTTGTAAGGGAATCTTAGACATTATGCGTGGGGGACTCCACTTCAACACCACCTTTGGTCTTGTAGATATAGGATCAACTTCAGACTTATGAATGAACTTCTTAGGTTGTTGAGGTTTGAAGTTTACCCATCTGGTGTGGTATTCTTTCTTCAATGCTGCCTCAAACCATCCTGACATCTTTCTCGGGTTGGCATACAAAAGATCTAAGCATGCTAGTCGGTTGAGCTCAAAAGCAGGAAGAGTCTTCAGATCATGTGGATATCTGAAGTACTCAATCCCTTTCTCCCTTTTAACAACATAGACTTCCAAGTCTTCAAAATATGTCCACGTGATAATCTTGCCTAACACTTTCTGATGTCTCTTGACTCTATAAAGTTTGGTGTAGGCATTCAGCTTTGGAGGTGCGCGTTGGGCTTTTATGTCATCAAAACAAGCTGCCCATTTAGCTTTCTTTAACTCAACATTTTCATCTGAAGCTTGGGCTTTACTTTCATCTTTCTCTTTTTCTTTCTCCATCTCCTCCAGCTTATCAAAAGTATCACTGCCAAAAGTTTCACCCAAGTTGGGGATAACGTTGCCCTCAGGGTCAGTATACTCAGGATAGTGGTCAGCTGTGACATCTTAAATCTCTATTTCATCCACATCCTGTAGCTCCTCATTACTTAAGACATCAACTTCCGGAGCATTTTCAACAATTTCATCTAGATTTAATCTGAACATATCAGCAAGCTGCTCATCTGTCAGATCATGGATGATCTCTCCTTCTTTAGGAGTATAGCTCACAGACCTTCATACAATACCTTCCAATTCAAGAACCATAGTGAGCTTAGTCTTGACTTGCTGAAGGGGAATAACATCATAGTCCTCAGGCTGGAGCTGCAGATGACGAGGCCCTTTTTGAGCACCTCTCCTTTGCAGCTTGACTTGAGGTTGATGCAGATGCATCACCTTCTTGATCATCCTTATCGTCATCATCATCCTTTTTTTATCTTTACCACTACCTCCAACTTCCTCATCATCATCATCTTCTTCTGATTCATCATCAGAAGTCTTATCATCATCATCTCCTTCATCATCACCATTACCTTTAATCTTTAGGTGTTCACCCTTTATCCCCTTCAACTTTAGCATAATCTTTTTGTTCTCCTTCTCCAATCCTTCAATCCTTTTTACAGAATCCATCACCAGATCATTCTGACTCTTCAGTGCATGGTGAGATCAACCGAACGCTCTCTCATAAACAACATTCTTCTCAGTGAGTTGAGCTATCTGCTTGGCTTGGGTGGCATTAACTGCCATCAGCTGGTTCATCTTATTAGCTCTCACATCATCTGTCACTAGAAGCTTTAGCTCCAGTCGGTTGAGGCTCGCCTACTGTTTCTCTAACCCGATAGTGGGTAGAGTAGAGCCAGGTGTAAGTGGGAATTGAGTGGATGTTTCGACATGGTGGGTAGTGGGTGTAGTGGTGCATGTGGTGAAGATGGGAGGAGGAATGGAAGTGGATTGTGGTGGAGTTGTGTTGGGTATTGTGGGTGAGGTGGATGTAAGTGTATGAGTGGTGGTGGGAGTATCAGTGGCTGTAAAAGTGGTAGTGGGTGTGGTGATGGTAGTGGTAGTGGTGGTGGAAGAGTGATCAATGTAAACCTTGGTCTCTTACCCTTCTTTCTATGGGGTTGGGCCATCCTCTTCTTCCTTGAACCCTTGGTCATAGGAGCTCCGCTTAAGCTGATTAGCTGGTCGTGTGTGTATGTTGGATCAGTGAAAACAATATCACCACCCTTAGACCCAGCTTGGCGTCCACCAACCGCCTCTTTCCCTTTCTCAGTAGCCACAACCCGGCTACCGACTTGCCTGACGAGAGGATCATCATCAGACTATTCTTTTTCATCTAAATGGAAGTCCTGGTGGAAAGCAGCCAGCTCAGATCCACCAGGTGCATTAGAAGTACCATGTGGAGATGGTGGAGTTATAGTAGACATGTCGGTGGCCCTTGATTGACTGGGACCAGCATCTCCACCACCTTGATCATCATTAAGGTCGTCATCATCGTCATCGTCTTCATCAGCAGGAACCATAATGTGCTCCACATCTGAATCAATTTTATTGTGATGCCACTTCTTACGAGAAGGCGCCACATAGTCCTCATTGGCCAGATGCCCAAAAAGTCTCCTAACCGGGGGCTTCACCTGCTTTCACCAATATACCTTCATCCTGCCCAAGGTGGTATAGGAAGCTTCTCATCTATAATCAATTCGAGCATCACTGCATCATCTTTCTCCTTAGGCAGCATAGGAAGCTTCTCATCTATAATCATATGCAAGAAACGTGGATACATGCAGAAGCCTTCCTTGCCTTTGGCCTTAATGTTCTCGATCAGGTAGGAGAAGAGCATGCGAGAGAAACTGAACGGGTGGTTAAGTACCAGTGCAACGTATGCATTCGGGATTTGGTCGGACATCTCGTCAAATCCTCCACGCCTGGAGGCAATACACTTTAGGATCACTTGTGCCAAACACTTGAACCGTGAGCACATGTTGCTCTTGTTCAGCATGCCAACATTGATGTCACCGGCATACTTGATCCTCCGAAAACATCCCGAACCGTTAGGGGATGCAGCTTGGTTGGGTAGGCTCCATCCTCACCCAGATATAAGACTCGCCTCAGATCATCTGCAGTAATCTCAATCTCTTGTCCGAAGATGGAGCTCCAAATACAGTGGGGCTCAACGGACCTGTCAACCACGACGCTTTCCCAGAAAGCCTGCTATATGGATCTGTAAGGTGTGCATGGGATAGAGATGGCCTTGAAGATCCTCAATCTACGCAAAAAGGCAATAATCCCAGTGAACTCAAAAGCGTTTCGGGATGTAGCATCAAGATGAGCACAGATGTTGTGCTTGGTGCTCATAGTCCATCTATCAACCATATTGTTACAACACAAGAAACACATACATTAGATTGTTTGTAAGAGATAACAATTGAATTTTGGCTGATTTTGATCAACTGGTTCAATCGTGCGATTGAACCATACGACTGAGTTCAGTCGTACGATTGAGTTTCGTCATACGATTGAGCCTGCGACTGAGCTTAGTTGTATGCTATGCCATACGGTTGAGTCATTCGTGCGACTGGACCCATGCACATGATTCATTCGTGTGATTGAATCATGCGCCTGGCTCAATCGTGCGACTGAAGTTCATCAGCATGTCCATTCGCATCTTTCACTGTTGAACACCATAGATTTAATTCTTTGTTAAAACGTGATATTACACTTCGTGTTTAGATTCATTTGGACCACGGAGACTCAAAATAGCACTTAGTTTCGTTAAAATCAACATTAGTGTCCATTTAAGTGGTCTATTCTTAAGAGTTAGTATTGGTTCTTGATTTTAACATAATCTGTAAGGCCCCGTTCCCCGGACGCTCACAACTGGTCATACATTGCACATAAAACCTATAATTACATTTAACTTTCATAAAATATCGTAGCAGAAACATTAAAAATGAAATTTTCATTATAAATGTTTTTGCAAAATAATACAAAATTCGTTACACAATTTCATTTGTTTGCATTACAATGCAAAAACATTAACAAAAGAATGCCATCTAAATGCCAAGTAACTGCCCCGCGCCATCCTCAGCAATGCTCACCTACCAACTGGAAATGCATAAAAAGTTAGCGTTGCTAAGTGAGTTCTAGTTTAACATAAAACATACTTTACATTCTTTAAAACCGTTCTTTACATGTGCATGTGATCCCACATCATACGTACACATAGATAATTTCATTATTATCTTCATCATTCATTCGTTCATCATTACATCTTTTCATTCCATCAATACCATGAAATTTACCCTTCTGTCATGCATAAAGCTGGTACTGGGCCGAAGTCTATCATAGACCTTCCATCATGGCACACAGCAGCCTGGCCACAATACCGAAGGTAAATTCAGGTGTACAATTGTCATGTGCTATGCCCTTCCGTCATGCATAAAGCCAGTATCGGGCCGAAGTATATCATAGACCTTCCATCATGGCAGATAGCAGCCTGGCCAAAGTACCGAAGGTAAATTCAGGTGTACCATTGTCATGTGTTATGCCTTTCCGTCATGCATAAAGCTGGTACAAGGCCAAAAACTATTATAGACCTTCCATCATGGCGCACAACAGCCTGGCCACAGTACCGAAGGCAAGCAACAATGGTTCCATACAAATGGTCAATCACAAAGAAAGACCCCGTTGTGTATCCTTCTGGGGTATCTAACCCACACACCTTTGGTCTAACACCCTACATTAGGGCGTGTCCCGACATACAAGGCTTGCAAGACTTTCTTTACTTTCCATTGTTCATTAATGCATGCATTCATTCATCATGTTCCTCTTTTCATTATCGTCTACTTTACTTACATAATACTTTCATTTCATTCATTAACATTTGTCATAATGCCATGGGAAAATAATCATACATCACAAGGAACATAAACATAACATCCAATCATCATCATGCAGAACATCATACATACATAACCCACATCATGCATAATCATACAACGTCATACATCATCATCATGCATATGCATCAATCATACATCATAACATGCCTATCATAACTTCTATGACCTCAAACAGTCAGCTTACATAGCCCCCGGGAACCTCCCAAGTCAAAGCCTAAATTACCCTTTTTCTCCAAAAAGTCAGAAATATTGTAAGTGTTCATCCGCATTTGTGTTTGTTCATCCACATTTCTGTTTGTTCATCGGCATTTCCTTTACTTCATTCGCATTTCCTTTACTTCATCCGCATTTGTTCACACTTAGACTTTCTCATCCGCATTAACCTTACTCATCCGCATTTATCAATACTCATCCGCATTTGCCATCCGCATTTCACATACTTAGTCAATGCTCATCCGCATTGACTTTCATCCGCATTAACATTCATCCACATTTCTCATACTTAGTCAATTATTCTAAACCCATTCGCACCTAAACATCAGATTCAGTTCCTATATACCATCTATCATGTTCTAAGCTTAAATCTTACCTTCTAAGCCTTAGAAACACAACCATAATATCAACAAGCATGAACATAGTTCAACATCACATTGCAATCACAACATACATACATTCATACGTACGGGTATAAACCCAGTTTTATAAAAACATTCATTCATGCATTTCCAACCCCAAAATCAGTTAAAACATGTAAAAAGAGGGGTTCTAGAACTCACTTTTGCAGCTCTTAAGTATGGCTTCTTCCAAACTCGTTTGCAAATTGAATTCAACCGCCTAGAAACCCACTAAAAACATACCCGGACACATACAAACACCCATAAGCATAAAGCCAAGGATATAACCAGTCAAGGACATCATAAAACCATGAATTCTTACCTTGAATTCGAATTCTTTCTTGTTCTTCCTTCAAACCCGAGAGTTCTTTGCTGCTCTTGCCACTTTCTCTCTATAAAATCCGAAGATTTGTGATGTGTGTGACATATGGACGGCCATACCACCTTTTACACCCACTTTTCAAACATTTTGTCCTTTTGGACACTTTTTACCCCTAGACTTGGGTTTTATTTCTTTCCTTTCTTTTTCTTCACTTTATTCTTCTTTCTTGACTTTAAAAATAAGAATAACCAAGTGTTACAAGTCCACCCCCCTTATATAGGTTTTGTCCCTGAAACCTAATAATTCTCAAAGAATTGTGGGTAATGTTGTTTCATTTCTTCTTCGGTCCCCCACGTAGACTCGGATTCCCTCCTGTGCTTCCACTGTACACACACAAAAGGAACCACTTTATTTCTCAGCCTCTTCTTTTTTCGATCAATGATTGCCACTGGTTGCTCCACATAATTGAGCCATTCATCCACTTCAATATCCTCCAGTGGAACATGGAATGTCGGATGAATTCCACTTAACTCATCTGGTAAATCCAGTCTATAGGCCACCTCTCCTACTCGAGCAACGATTCGGAAAGGCCCTATATACCTTGGTCTCAACTTGCCCTGCTTTTTGAATCGGATGATACCCTTCCAAGGTGATACCTTCAACATAACCCGGTCACCCACCTTAAACTCAATCGGTATGCGTCGTTTATGAGGATATGACTTCTGTCTATCTTTGGTTGCCTTCATGAAGGCCTTGATCTTATCTAGCTTCTTAGTCGTAGCCTCGATCACCTTGACGCCCCCTAACTCCTTCTGACCAATATCACCCCAACACACGGGTGTTCGGCATCTCCTACCGTATAGCATCTCATAATGGGGCATACCAATGTTGGCATGATAATTGTTGTTATATGAGAACTCAGCTAACGGTAGGTGGTCATCCCAACTTCCTCCAAAATCAATAACACATGCCCGAAGCATGCCCTCCAATGTCTGAATGGTCCTTTCTGACTGACCATCCGTCTGGGGATGATAAGCTGTGCTGATGTGTAACCTCGTCCCCATAGCATCGGGGAATTTCTTCCAAATTTTGGATGTAAACCGGGTGTCACGATCAGACACAATCGACACCGGCACACCATGACGAGTTACAATTTCCTTATTGAATAGATCCGCCAACCTTTCTGATGAATATTTCTCGTGGATCAGTAAGAAGTGAGCACTCTTCGTTAAACGGTCAACTATCACCCATATGGCATCATACCCTTTTGGGGTACACAGTAGCTTTGTAATAAAATCAATGGTGACGTGCTCCCACTTCCATTCCGGTATATCCAAAAGTTGGATCTTCCCATAAGGCTTTTGATGCTCGGCCTTTACCTGTAGACAAGTATGGCATTTACTCACATACTCCACCACGTTGCGTTTCATACCCGTCGACCAATAATCTTTCTTCATGTCTTAATACATCTTTGTGGCACCGGGATGAATGGAGTATCGAGTCTTGTCAGCTTAATCCATAATCTTCATACGTAGATCCCCATAACGAGGAATCCACATTCGTCCAAACGGGTTCTAACACCAAGTGTGTTTTGACCCAATTCCGCAACCAGACCTCTCATCTTTCCGAGTTAAGATGATCTTCTTTCAATGCCTCATCTTGAAACTCTTTAACTTGCTTCATCACATCAGAGGTCATGATTAACTTGTATGCTTTCACCCAAATCGGTTCGGGTCTCTCTTTCCAACTAAGGGCATCCGCCACCACGTTGGCTTTGCCCGGATGGTAATGGATCTCCCAGTCATAGTCCTTTATAAGCTCCAACCATCATCTCTGTCTCATGTTTAGGTCCTTCTGCTCAAAGAAGTACTTCAAGCTCTTATGATCAGTGAATATGGTGCACTTCGTCCCATACAGATAGTACCTCCAAATCATTAGCGCAAAGACCACGGCTGCTAGCTCCAAGTCATGAGTAGGGTAATTGACCTAATGAACCTTCAACTGTCGGGATGCATAGGATATAACTTTTCCCCTCTGTATTAACACACACCCCAACCCCGAGTATGAACCTTCAACTGTCGGGATGCATAGGATATAACTTCCATCGGGTAATGACAGAACAGGAGCTTGAGTCAATCTTGCCTTCAATTCTTCGAACGCCTTCTCTTGAGCTTGACCCCATACAAACTTCACATCTTTCCTGGTCAACTTAGTTAGTGGAGAAGCGATCTTAGAGAAGTCTTGGATAAATCTTATGTAGTAGCCTGCCAAACCCAAGAAGCTACGAATCCCGGATGGCGTCTTTGAAGACTTCCATTGCATCACCGCCTCCACCTTCACCGGATATACCATGATCCCATTAGGGTTCACCACATGACCCAAGAATTGTACCTCGCGCAACCAGAACACGCACTTGGAGAATTTAGCATACAACTTCTCATTTCTCAACGTCTCCAAAACCTCTTGAACGTGGCCGGCATGCTCAATCTCGCTCTTCGAATAAATCAGAATATCATCAATAAACACAATCACTGATTTATTCAACATCGGTCGACACACTCAGTTCATCAAATCCATGAAAGCAGCTAGCGCGTTAGTCAAACCAAATGACATAACAAGGAACTCGTAGTGACCATAACGCGTGCGAAAGCTGTTTTAGGAACATCCTGCTCTTTCACCTTCAGCTGATGGTAGCTCGATCGAAGATCTATTCTTTAGAACCAACTGGCACCTTAGAGTTGATCAAACAAATCATCAATTCTCAGTAAGGGGTATCGGTTCTTTATCGTCAACTTGTTCAGCTCACGGTAGTCGATACACATCGTCATACTACCATCTTTCTTCTTCACGAATAAGCCCGGAGCACCCCAAGGAGAGATACTCGGTCTAATGAACCCCTTATCAAGCAGCTCTTGCAACTGCTCCATCAACTCTTTCATCTTCGTCGGAGCCAACCGATACGGTGCCTTGGCAACAGGTTGGGCACCTCGTATCAAATCGATCTGGAATTTGATCTCACGGTCAGGTGGCACTTCTGGTAAGTCTTCGTGAAACACATCGGGAAAGTCACACACAACCGGGACATCGGACAACTGTGGTGTTGGTGTTTCCGCATCCTTCATATAAGCCAAATAGGCTCTACATCCACGCCTCATAAACTTTCCCGCCACCACCATTGAGATTAATTTCGGGATCGTCGTGACCCGATCCCCATAAACCGTTACCGAACTCCCGTCAGGTGCTGTTAACCGAATCATCTTCTTGCGACACACAATGTTCGCCTTGAAATCCGCTAACCATTCCATCCCAAGAACCAAATTGAAACCACCTAAGGTCATCATGAATGGTCTAACCGGAAATTTATGATCTTCTAATTCCACATCACATCCCTCTATCACCTCAAAAATTCTAGTAGACTTACCTATGATAGTTTTTACATCAAAGGGTGCATCTATATTCTTACTACTAACAGGTAGTTTAGCACAAAAAGCAGCGGAAATGAAACTTTTACTAGCACCAGAATGGAATAACACAGAGGCTAAAGTTTGGTTCACTAGAAATGTACAAGACACGACATCAGGGTCTGTCCTAGCCTCCTCCTGTGTCATCGTGAATGCCCTGGTGCTCGCCCTTGGTCCTTCTCCCCCAGTCTTCTTCACCCCAGAACCCTTAGCCCTCGGCTTCTTACAGTCTCTACTCATGTGACCCTCCTCGCCGCAGTTGAAACATCAGACCGTATGACAGTCCCTTGCTACATGCCCCATCTTCCCACATTTGAAGCACAAGTTCGACCCCAGCCTACATTTCCCACTATGCTCCCTTCCACATCTACCACACCTCTTCGATCCTGCACCAGATGTGGCCACACGGCGGTCATCCACCAGTGCCTTCTTATTACTCGTTGGGACATCGCCTCGACCAAACCTTTTCCCATTCCAATTCCGGTCACCACCCCCTTTCCCGCTACCTTCAGTCACCACCACAGTCCTCTCATCATACAGTCTCCCTGCCAGATCCACCGCCGACCTAAACGTGCTTTGTCGAGCAACGATTATGTGCATGCGAATATCCGCCGGCAAACCTTGAATGTACCTCTTAATCTTTCGCGATATAGGCGTCACCTGATCTGGCACTAGCCATGCCATTTCATTGAATTTGGTGGTGTATTGTTGATGTGTCATGGTTCCCGCTTCCAGCTGCAGGAATTCCCTTTCCACCTTATCCATTTCCCGGTGAGGACAGAACTCCTTATTTACCAATTTCTTCAACTCAGACCACCTCATTCTTCCAATGGCCCGACTACCCTCAGCTTGGAAAATATTGTCCCACCAACACAAAGCCAAGTCCACAAACGAGTGAGCAGCAAACTTCTCGTTCTGGTCCTCTCGGCACTTGCAAATATTCAGAACAACTTTCATTTCTCTCACCCATCGGTGAGCAGCAGCAGCAGTGCCATTACCATCAAAAGTAGGGGGCTTGCACCGTTGAAACGCACTGTAGTTACAGCCTCGTACTGCCTCCGGCATAGCCTCTTCTTCTTCCTCTTCTTCTTCATCATCAGACAGAACCGTCTTAGTCTTGGGAAGTCTTCTTTCGCCCGTAGGTCTATTCCTTTCCCTTCTTTCCCCATCTCTAACAGCTTTTATCACTTCGATCACTATAGACGGTAGGATCGTCTGCATGACTTGGTGCACTTCCTCCACCACCGCCTCCTTCACTGAGGCTCTCAGATTAGCACTCTCGGCTCCGCCCTCCGGATGAGGGGTCTCGAATTCTTCATGAACCACCTTTTCGGCTCTAGGCCTTCTTCTCGTGACCCGTGGTTCAGCACCACGTCCACCACCACCACGCGAAGCTTTTGATGATCTACCACCGGCCATCCTCTAACTCACACTAAAAGATTTAAACACCAACCCGGTCATTCAAGGGAACAACTCAGTTTATGTCAAGTACAATAACTCCCTAATTACAGTGGCCTGTTGTGATTAGCCACTTACTTTACTCTTCATACCCCAAGCATTACCTGTTCTGACTACATCAGTATCTAAATCTACAAATAACATATAAACCACATAACATGCACAGGTAATACCGGTTAACATTACGAAAATAACTGATGGCATGCAGCTACTCGGACTGGCATCCCTTCCCTTTCCATCCCATTCTCAGTTAAAGTTTAGGTTTATTTTGAAAATTTAACTGTTTCACTTAAACTTTGGCTTTGATACCAACTTGTAAGGCCCCGTTCCCGGGATGCTCATAGCTAGACAATCATTGCACATAAAACATATAATTACATTTAACTTTCATAAAACATCGCAACGGAAACATTAAAAACAACATTTTCATTATAAATGATTTTGCAAAATAATACAACATTCGTTACACAATTTCATTTGTTCACACTATAATACAAAAACATTAACAAAAGAATTCCATCTAAATGCCAAGTAGCTACCCCCCGCAATTCTCAACAATGCTCACCTGCCAACTGAAAAATGCATTTAAAGTCAACGTTGCTGAGTAAGTTCTAGTTTAATATAAAACATACTTTAAATTCTTTAAAACCGTTCTTTATTGTTGCATGTGATCACACATCATACGTACACATAGATAATTTCATTATTATCTTCATCATTCGTTCGTTCATCATTACATCTTTTCATTCTGTCAACACCATGAAATTTACCCTTCCGTCATGCATAAAGCTGGTATTGGGTTGAAGTCTATCATAGACCTTCCATCATGGCGCATAGCAGCCTGGCCACAGTACCGAAGGTAAATTCAGGTGTACCATTGTCATGTGCTATGCCCTTTCGTCATGCATAAAGCTTGTACTAGGCCGAAGTCTATCATAGACCTTCCATCATGGCGCATATCAGCCTGGCCACAGTACCAAAGGCAAGCAACAATGGTTCCATACAAATGGTTAATAACAAAGAAAGACCCTGATGTGCATCCTTCTAGGGTAACTAACCCGCACACCGTTGGGCTAACACCCTACATTGGGGTGTGTCCCGACATACAAGGCTTGCAAGACTTTCTTTACTTTCTATTGTTCATTAATGCATGCATTCATTCATCATGTTCCTCATTTCATTATCTTCCACTTTACGTTACATAATACTTTCATTTCATTCATTAACATTCATCGTAATGCCATGGGAAAATAATCATACATCACAAGGAACATAAACATAACATTCAATCATCATCATGCAGGGCATCATACATACATAATCCACATTATGCATAATCATACAATATCATATATCATCATCATGCATATGCATCAATCATACATCATAACATTCCCATCATAACTTCTATGACCTCAAACAGTTAGCTTACATAGCCCCCGGGAACCTCCCAAGTCAAAGCCTAAATTACCCATTTTCTCTAAAAAGTCAAAAATATTCTGAGTGTTCATCCGCATTTGTGTTTGTTCATCTGCATTTCCTTTATTTCATCCGCATTTGTCATCCGCATTTCCTTTACTTCATCTGTATTTCCTTTACTTCATCCGCATTTGTTCACACTTAGACTTTCTCATCCGCATTAACCTTACTCATCCGCATTTGTCAATACTCATCCGCATTTGCCATCCATATTTCACATACTTAGTCAATGCTCATCCGCATTGACTTTCATCCGCACTAACATTCATCCGCATTTCTCATACTTAGTCAATTATTCTGAACCCATTCACACCTAAACATCAGATTCAGTTCCCATACACCATCTATCATGTTCTAAGCTTAAATCTTACCTTCTAAGCCTTGGAAACTCAACCATAATATCAACAAGCATGAACATAGTTCAACATCACATCGCAATCACAGCATACATACATTCATACATACGGGTATAAACCCAGTTTTATAAAAACATTCATTCATGCATTTCCAGCCCCAATTAGTTAAAACATGTAAAAAGAGGGGTTCTAGAACTCACCATTGCAGCTCTAAAGTATGGCTTCTTCCAAACTCGTTTGCAAATTGAATTCAGCCGCCTAGAAACCCACTGAAAAACATACCCGAACACATACAAACACCCATATGCATAAACCCAAGGATATAAACAGTCAAGAACATCATAAAACCATAAATTCTTACCTTGAACTCGAATTCTTTCTTGTTCTTCCTTCAAAACCGAGAATTCTATGCTGTTCTTGCCACTTTCTCTCTCTAAAATCCGAAGTTTTGTGATGTGTGTGACATATGGGCGGCCATACTACCTTTTACACCCACTTTTCAAACATTTTGTCCTTTTGGACACTTTTTTACCCCCAGACTTGGGTTTTATTTCTTTTCCTTCTTTTTCTTCACTTTATTCTTATTTCTTGACTTTAAAAATAAGAATAATCGGGTGTTACATAATCGGTCTTTAAGTGTTCAATTAACATATTCATTTGAACCTATTTCTGTTTCCAAGTACTTGTAGATGAATGGAATGACAGTTAGAATCACAAACAGAGAGTAATCACAATGATCGAAAGTTTTGGCAGAGTGTGTGTGTATGGGCGGTTTTAGAGAGTTTTTGAAGAGTGGTAGGGTATACGACTGACTAACCCCTTATCTATACTGTTTTAAGTTTCAGTAGTGCGACTGGACCCATACACATGCTTCAATCGTGAGACTGGGATTCACTCGTGTGACTGACTCATACTACTTCAACCTGTCGTACGATTGGTTTATTTTGGTGATCCAATCGCAAAGATGATCCATACTCATGGTCCAATCATGTGATTGGTTCATACTTATGGTTCATACATACGATTGGCTCATACTTATGATTCAATCATACGATTGGCTCATACTTATGAATTTGACATCATACACTTCCAAACACTTAAAATTTAACCTTTGATATATAACATTATGAACAACGATCATCTCAGACATGAGCTTTTTTAACTGAACATCAATTGATCACCTCAGACTTGATCCTTTTAATTGGAAAACATTTGATCACCTCAAACGTGATCCTTTTAATTGAAAAACGTTTGATCACCTCAGACGTGATCCTTTTAACCAGTGATTCACAGTGTTCATCTACTTACATAGTCCGACATCTACGGAAAGCGAATAACAAGGACAAAAAAACAATTTGAAATAAAAAAAACAAAAACAAACATATTTTTGTGGTTTTGGTTTGAGGTGGATTGAAAAAAAATTAAATCAATTGACTGATTTTTCCTCCTGAACAGAACAACTTCAAGTAATTTTAATCATTTAAGGGAAGATTCATATGGAATCATACAGGTATATCATATTCATTTGGGACCCTTTTAGATCTATGTGGATACTAGATTCTTATTTGTTTGAGAGTCAATAGCACTTGTAGGAAATCATACTTGAGCTAAAAGATCCCCACAAAGATTTTGACTGTCGAGAGTTGCAGCCACGATGATTCTCAGTAAATTTGGCCACTTAAATACATACACGGATTTTTGACTTACATTGGTGATGAGTTAGGTTATTTTATTTCTACAAACATTTGTAGGTCTCATACTTATACGGTAATCAACATTCCTCGGGATATTTTTTAGTAGTCTACGGTTATTTGACAAGAAGAAACTATTTTAAGAGCTTTCAAAGAGATGCCAAGCCTCAGGATAGTGCCATCGCACAACAGAGAGGTGCAAACAACAATGAATTCTAGAATATTTAGGTTATGCTTATCCTCAGGTCAATGCCATCGCACAGCAGAGAGGCACACAACCTATCTTCTTGTTAGAGCACTTTTTCTTTTGCACATAACGCACCAACAACATTTTTCATTATCTTGATTGCGCTTAACATTTTTTTCCATATGCCTTGCTTATTTTTATGGTCATCCGCACACATTTGTGGCATTTATCTTGCTTGTCACCCCTTATTGGAAATGCGTTGATTGTGTTAACCAGAGATAAGATGAGAGACATAGCAAGTTAAACATATTAGTTTGAAATTGATTCACCAATGAAGTCTACTCGTCTATTGTGTTGAATCTACCAACACATCATACAATGAACTATCAACCCCTAGGTCTACTTTCTTCGTGTTACCTTAGTAGCATACTAGTGTACTATCATTTTTCCTTAATTTTGCTTAGACTTCTTAGACTTGTAATTTGAAGATAGCATTTTGAACATTTAAATCCTTTTGATGTCCAAACAATTTGTTCCTTATGTACTATCACTTTCTATAAATTTTGAATCAAAATCACAGATATGATTTCTTTGCTTTCAGCTTATCTGCCCTCCCCTCTCGTTTTGTTTTTTTAAGTAATTTAAAAAACTGAGTAATTTAAAAACTAAATACTCTGCTATTCTCCCCCTAAAATTCTAAAACCAAAAATCTTTTTGTGTTTTTGGATTTTAAAAGACAGGAAAATAAGATAAAAAATAAATAAGAAAATAAGAAAAAACCTTGTTAGACTACAAACTCTATTCTTCTTGAATCACATCACTTTTCTTTTTCACGCCATTAACCTCTAAAAGATATAAAAACCGAGGTTTGTCAAATGCTTTTGTGTAGAGGTCGGCGCGTTGAAAATCCGTATTAA
>BJCM01229550.1:0-17250 GCA_018326385.1 Flaveria bidentis
TATATATGTATATGTATATGTATATGTATATGTATATATATATATATGTATATGTATATATATGTATATATATATATATGTATATATATATATGTATATATATGTATATGTATATATATGTATATATATATATATATGTGTGTGTATATATATATATATATGGGAGAGATCAAATGAGAACTAGCTTTTTTTGTAAGAATTCTAAGAACCAATCTCAACCATTAGTTCTCAATGGCAAAATTGTAGTTAACAAAAACATATTTAAAAAATTTATAAATAAAAAATAACATAAAAATAAAAAAAAATAAAAACACAAAAATGTTCCCCAACTTTCCCTCTTTCATAAAAAAATATAAAAAAATTATAAAAAATAAAAAAAAATTCCTGTTTTTTTAACGAAATTCGTTTTATGCATGTGTAATATCGGATTTACACATGTGTAAATCCAGTACTACACATGTGTATAACTAGATTTACACATATGTAAACTACGGATGTACGATTTTTTTAGAAAAGTATATCAATATGGTAGACGTTGGAAAGATAAAAAAAATAATGAATTTTATGGTGAATTTTTTTTGAAAAAATGATGTCGTGAAAAAAAGTTACAAACGTTTAAAAAAAAGGGGGAAATGACATGTGATTTGCATGTAATAAAAAATAAGTGGCTGAGATTGGTTCCTAGAGTTCTAAAAAAATGGTTCTCATTTGAACTCTCCTATATATATATATATAGTTAATTGTCATTTTCGTCCCCGAGGTTTGATGTTTTTATCGAAAAACTTTATTTTTCCCCTCTATGTCCTTGACATTCTAGAAACTTGTCATTTTTATCAACTTCTGTTAACTTCGTTTGTTTTATCCATCAAGTGGATATCAGGTTTGAATATTAAAAGTAATTTAAAAATATTTGAATATTTTAGGATATTGAACAATGTTTATTTAGGTTTTTTTTGTTTTTTTGGTAAGGTGCAAAAGTATCTAAATGTCCCTCACATGTTGTGCACATGATGACTACTTAATAGGTAAATAAACGTATGTTAACGAAAATGGATGAAAATTATAAGTTTTTTAAATATCAAGGATTCACATAAGAAAAAAAATAATTTTGAATGAAAATGACAAAATAAACCAAATCTCAGATAAAAAGTGGTAATTTACTCGCATATATTTAAAGCACATGAGAAGGAATAGTTAAGTTTAGGAGTATTTAAACTTTCCCACGTAACTATGTTTTCTAACAATTTTAACACAAGAGTTGAATAATTTTAGTTTTTTCTTTTATTTTTGTTGTTATATTCTTTTTCATTCCTCTTGTCACATATAAGTTGCACTTTTAACCTGTTTTGTTTTTTAATAATTTCGTATTTCTATAGTAATTTTCTTTCGTTAACTTTTTCATATAGCAATGCACAACTGTCAAAGCTTCGGTATATTATTTTTTTTGAAAAGTGAAATTCATTTAAAATCAAGTACTTTTTTTTATAATGTAGTCTATAGTGAGTGCAATTATCGTTATAGTATCATGACGAACCAAACCTGTTATATGCATAAAAACTGATATTATCGTAACTGATTTCAATATTCGCTTTTATAGTTTTCGACAAACCGATGCGATAACGGCGGAACTCAAGTCGCATAGCAAGGGGAAGAACGGTCAAATTTCCTGTGGCGTATCACGGGTGAAAAAACTAGTTACATATTACTTAGCATAAAAAACTTGTAAAGTGCTTTTCTATCTTTTGATATTCAATAACTCATGCCGAATAAAATATTAATAAACATTAAATTATCAAAATAAATGTTTGATTGACCCAAAAAATTTATTGATAATTGGTTGGTCCCATACGACGCTAAATAGAGGGCTGACATATGTTCAAACTTGTCCAAAACCAACTGGTGGGCCACTCGGCTAGCCCCTAGCCGTCCTCTCATTGCTAGCCATAGCTGATGGCTAGCCCCTAGCCAACGTCTCCAAACCAGATCTAGTAAAGTCTGATACATGCACAAACTTTTTATGTACCTTCAAGTGGGTTTAAATCAATAATTGAGTCGGCTAGAGTGAATGCGATTTAAACAAGGGAGTATTTGACATCGTTAACTGAAAATAAATAAAAATTAGAGTATAATCAAATGTTTATTTTCACAATAATGGGTCAGTCAAACGTTTATTTGATAATAAAAAAACATATTCTACAAGTTTAAAATTACCAAATCAAAAGAAAGAAACTTGCAAACACACAAGCCCACTTTGCCGTATACCATACGTCCCCCATAACTATGAAACAAGGTTAGTCATATTCCAAAGCAACTCAATTCAAAAAACCAACAAAATCGTGTACAAGCAAAAAGAACCAAAAAAACTCAAAGAAAGCAAAGCACCTTCAATGTTCATCAACCCAATCCACTTCAAATTCTTCACAAAAACCAAAATCTAACACAAACCCATTTCAGATCACACCTCAATCTCAAATGGGTATCTGTTGGTCTCTCCTAAAACCTCGTCGGAACCACCCGAATCACCACCAACAGATCCCCATCACATCACCATCACCAACACATGATCACCACCCTACAGCAGATGATCAAGAACGAACATACTACCCAATATCCAACAAATTCGACCCACGAAAGACGATAAAAAACCATGAAGACGGGTCTATTTTAGGGAAGGAGTATGTTGACATAAATGAAATTTACCAAATTGGGAAAGAATTAGGAAGAGGGCAGTTTGGTGTCACATATCTTTGCACTGAGAAGGCCACAGGAGTGGAGTATGCATGCAAATCGATATCGAAGCGAAAGCTTGTGACGAAGAAGGAGATGGATGATGTGAAGAGGGAAATCATGATGCTGCAGCATTTAACCGGACAACCGAATATTGTCGAGTTTAGGGGTGCGTATGAGGATGAAATGAGTGTGCATTTGGTGATGGAGTTGTGTAGTGGTGGTGAGCTTTTTGATAGGATTACAAAGAAAGGGAGTTATTCTGAGAAAGAAGCTGCAAAGATTGGGAGACAGATTGTGAATGTTGTGCATGTGTGTCATTTCATGGGAGTTATGCATAGGGATTTGAAGCCTGAGAATTTCTTGATGGTGAGTCAAGATGAAGATTCTCCATTGAAGGCTACTGATTTTGGGCTTTCTGTATTCATTGAAGAAGGTTAGTGATCTTATTTCAATCTTTGTTTATTTATCAAATAATCTAGTTATCAGATGCTTAATTTGATGTTAATTTTAAACATAATCCAAAATATTATTTTGTAAGTTATATACATCTGTTTTATCTGGTTTTTATCATATCAGATTGTCTAAAACCATGTTAGACTATTGCAAAATGATCATAGAAAAACTAAAAACACAACAGGATTATAAATCAAAAGGTTTTAATGAAAGAAATTGTGAATATATTCCTTAATATTGATTATTCTTTTTCTTTCAATAATAATGTATTTAATGTAACGGTAGCTTTTTATTTAAGTGATAAACTATATCTTTGAGCTCAATGATGTTGATGATCCCTCGATAATTTGTCAGTGAGATTATTTTTGTTCTGGTTTAGGCTATCCTTCAAAATTACCGATGGATGATTATAGTTTTTAGTCTTAATTTTTTAAAATTTAGTTTGTTTTTGTGGGTTTCGCTAGTAATCTGTGGTCAGTTATACTAGGTTTTTGACATATTGATTATCTTTTGTAGTTAAATAATGTATATAATCAACCAATAGTTTTCTTTTATCTAAGTGATATAAATATCTTTGAGCTTAACAATGTTGCAAAGTATAATTCGTTGAACTTACCTTTTGGCTCACGTTAAGCATAAGCCATTGTTGAAATATTCGTACATTTAGAAAATATATTATGTTGCTCGCTATAATGAAAATTAAATGGAACGTAATATTAAATAATTTCCAAATTAAAATGATCTTCTAAAGAATTTGTGAAACAAATTGAACTTATAATTGAAATATGAAACTTATGAAACAACATTTAAATTGAATGCCAAATTAGTAAAACCTAAACTTTTAGTGGTGGGTGTTTTATTCTTTAAAATATAAAAAAATTAGTGGGATTAAGTTGTTATCATTTTCAAAATGTTGGTCTTGTTAAACCAATTAAACTATGGATATTATATTCTTTACTTCACCTGATAACACATAAGTGAGAAAATATAGTTGGAATATTATAACGAAATTAGAATATTATATTAAAAGTATAGATATTTGATGAATAATGAATGACTAGCAAATACGTGTAGTGCACATCGAGTCAACGAGTAAATGGTGATATGACAGGTCAACCAGGTCAATGAGGTTTTGTCTTGATTCCCTTGAAAGTCTTTCAATTTGCCCAATCAGCGTCATACATAATCATGTTCATGTGACTTTATACAAAAACAAATAGGCCCACCATGTTGGACTATAATATTTTAGTAAAAGAACTACACACCCTTAACTATCAATATTAACGTACTATATGATGATCCTAACTATGAATATTAACGTACTATATGATGATCCTAGTCAATAAAAGCAATTTAAGAGCATCTCTTACAAGTGTTTATTGTGTTATTAAGTGAAGAATGCTAGGTGCATCAGAGAGTGTGAAGTGAAAAGATGAATATTTTACTTAAGATGAGGCGTATGTGGTAAGTGAAGGGTGTTTTAAACATTTGTACTAGAGCTTAAGCGTTTAAATTATAAAAGTGATAGATAATGACAATGACTAGTTGTAGAATATAAGCGTTTTTAAAAGGATAAAATTGTAAATGAAAAGATAAAAGAGAACATAGAGGAGATGGTGTCTGAGAGTGTTTTAAGAGGAAATAAAGTTTAAGTGGTAGTTAGACGTATATAAATTATATTTTTAGCTTTTCATTTGATATACAATTTCAATTATAGAAAACATAAAACTTTAACCTTAATTTTTAAAACTCATTAGTAGCATATGAAAGATGTTTAAGTTTAATTACCATATATATTTATAAATTAATGGTATATTGGAATCTTTTTATTATGATAAAACAATAATTAAGAGGGACATGCAATATAATCAAATTACTTCTTATTAAAATTTTCTCATTTTTTATATTAATTACTAATAATATAATTTAATTCGTTTTTGGGTTACAAATAGTTTTTAAAATTATTATGAAAGAGATCTATTATAAATGTTATTTCTAAATAAACAATTTTTTATAAAATAAGAAATTTTTTAAAACATCAAAATTTTTTAAAATATGAAATTTTAAATTTGGTGTTTTTAAAGAGTAAATTGTTATAAACAAAAAATAATTAAAACTAAGAGTTATAATAAGAAAATCTTTTAAAAAATAACAATATTATAAAACTGAAATAAAATGTTTATTACAAAAAACTTTAAAAATTGATATAATTGTTTTATAACTTATAGTCTTTACTCGTACCTAATTTTAATAATATCTTATCTTAGAATGTTGTTTTATAATTATTAAAAATTTATTATATTTAATATTTTATTTATACGAACTATTAAAACTAGTTTTGCATATTTAAGTACATTGATGTTGATGCTACTACTATTTTTGAAAAAAACAAGCATCATTCTTTTAAACAATTAAAATCATTTCGTTTTTTGCTTCTTGTGGCTGTTATTTGATGTTACGAAACCAAAAAAAGTTTGCTCGATTTGTTGTTACTTCCTGCATTTGAACTGATGTTGATGCTGTCGTTGAACCCAAATCAAAAGTCTAGCAGGCTTTGATACCAGTCATTGCCTAAAGCACACCAATTTGATCTAGAATACAAACAAAAAAGTAGAACAAGATGAAGCAAAAAGTTGGAACTGACACTTATCAAACCATGATATCGGCATTATTATTAAACTTGAAATCGAAGTTCTCTAACACCAAAAACAATTGATCAATTAACCTTAATTAGGGGTGTTCAAAATTAGAAATTTGATTTTTTGATTTGGATTCCGATTCAGATATCCAAATGAATATTCAGATTCTAAAAAATATGTATTATTTAATAACTTTTTATTAATAAAGTTTCTAGATATTCGAAGTTTTTATAAAAATATCCTAAATATCCGAAAATATCTGAAATTTCTATTTAATATTTAATATTTAATAAATCTTAGAAAAATATTTTAGATAATTTGAATATCTTAATCCAAAAATCCTCAAAATCACTATCTGAATCCAGATCCAAATCCGAAATTTCGGATTCAGATATATTTGAACACCTCTAACCCTAATGATTGACTTTCAAACTTTTCCAATATAAACCTTCAACTTTCAAGATTATTTATTTCAAGATTAAAACTAAAATCATGAACTATTGAGAGGCCTCCAACCGGAAACCATGACACAGTTTTACAATGTAATCCCGTACACTATATCCTAAATATTTAGTCAGGTACATCAATAGATTGATATAATCGAGTCGTTATAATATTTCTTTTACATGTGATTCATTAGTCCAAGGTGTTTTAATCTATTCTAGAGTAAAAGTCAAAAGTGAACATGTGAAAGGTACACAAGATTGAACCTTGTATTCAGAAACTACAATAACCACAACATTTTATATGCAATTTCATATAGAGACGAGATCTGATACCATACTTGAGTCGTACTGTTACCGGGTTTAAAAATTAGTAAGTATAATCTATTGGTTTGGTATTTGTATGGTATTGAAACTTGTTTTTTGATACCTTACCTTTTTTTCATTTTCTTTGGGTTTAAAATTGAAAATTCCCGTAAAAATAACAAATTTATAATCTTGAACCAAAAACATACAAAATTGTCTAAATATTGTATAAGTAGCATTTGTAATTTTCAGTTTAATATATAAAATATTCAGAATATCCCAAAAATTGTATACAAATGATAAAAGATAATAATGATAATAAACAAAACTACATTTTGGTACTTAGTACCAAATCGGTACTTTTCGATTTTCACCGCTATTGATACTGTCTAGTACCAATACCAAAATCAAATAAGATGAAGTACGGGTGCCGGTATCATTTTTGTTTGGTCGGTACACGTTCGGTACTTATTGACCAATCAAGGAGGAGGTCAGTCTTGAGCATTTTAGTATCCTGAACGAGCGTGAAAAAAGCCCTTTGGCCCTAACAAATTAATTATATGAACTATTTTTCTGAAAACAAAAACAAACCTTTTACAATAAGCATAGCAAAATCATAAAATTTAAATAACATGCCCTAAGAATTAAATTATATTAAGTATTTTTTATATTTGAGATTGCCTTTTACGTTTTTGACAGTGGAATGTTTGTTTAGGAGCAGAGAGTTTTAAAAATCAAATTCAAATTCTTAAGTTCTAATATCTAAATTCTAAATTTCTAACAATTACTCAATTCTAAGTTCTAATGTCTAAATTTTAGTGAAACATATAGTTGACATAATTTATATAATTATACAAACCTGGAGAACTTGTATACAAAACAAGTTAAAAATTAAAACAACTAACAAATAACAATTACCATGAATCCTTGATTGACTGGCTCATTGCACAAAGTCAAAACCCACAATTGCTAATTTCACAAGTAAATAATCAACTAAAAAGTTGGTACTTGGTATAAAAACAGCCTTGTGTTCCCTTTGAATGCAATCGATTTCTATTCCTTTTATAGGTGGGCTTCTAACAAATATAATTCATCAATCAACTTATAATACAATTAAACAAATAAGAATGGACCATAACCCTTTGGATTTGAGTATTTTGTTTTTTTAAAGAAGCTTCTAACTGAGGAATTGGATTTATCAAAATAAGCCAAAATATAGAATTTTGTTTAGTACATAATTGGGTTAAGTTTTTTTATCGAGTTATAGCTTATAACTAATATTTTATAAAAAAAAAATTAATATCTTTTTTTTTTATCTTATGTGCCCTAGAACGAATGACCCCTGGACAAAAGTCCATTTCGCCCCTTGGAGTCAATCCTGGGTATTAGTACGTATACTCTGTATAAAACGCTCATCCTTAATTTTATAATCTAACCAAGCATTTTGGATAGCCAACCATGTTGTAAAAGTATAGTTAATATAAATTCTGGCATGTGTTTTAGACTCCTTTTGGTTTGTCCTAACAAAAGAAAAATGCCCCATTGCTTAGTGGTGCCACTATTTCACCCACAAACAGAATGACAATTAACGCTTTCTCATACACTGATAGAGCTTGTTGTCATGATGAAAGAGGTTTTGTGGTACATTTTCTCAACAGGAAAAAAAAAAGATACTTGTTGGATTCACACCTTTAAGTTCATACACTACCACATTCACTTTACCTTGCATTGCAAGTTCTTTAAAGTTCCAAATAATGTCATTAAGTGTATAGAGCCATTGTACATTTGTTACCCCCAAGACCATATCATAACTGTCAAGGGAATGCAGAGCAAGTTTTGACACAAGCTAACTGTGTGCCATTGGCTACACTAGTACTTTAAGTAATGTTAAGTACAAAGCACAACTAACTAACATTGGTTATGTTAGTTACTTAATCTTTCGACAAACGACCTTCAACAATACAAGAAATACAAAGTGACCCGTGGACTATTGTTTGCTAGTTAATGTGAATCTATAACCCTCAAAAATCACCAGCAGTTTGCTGAAGTTTCTGATAATACATGAAATTCTGAAATATGGTATCTCACATTGTATTATTATTATTTTCTTCAGGAAAAGTATATAAAGAAATTGTTGGAAGTGCATATTATGTGGCACCTGAGGTGTTAAATCGACGTTATGGGAAGGAGATAGACGTGTGGAGTGCGGGTGTTATCTTATACATTCTTCTTAGCGGTGTCCCTCCTTTCTGGGGAGGTGTTATCTCGTTTCAAAGAATATATTTCCACTTTTATGTATATATGATTTTTAAAGTCAAAATGATTTCAAACAGTTTGACTTACAAAGTCAAAGTTTTTGTTAATTTTTCATCTGAAACCAAAAAGTATGTTTGTTTTTCAGAAACAGAAAAGGGTATATTTGAGGAAATATTACATGGGAAACTTGACCTTCAAAGCCACCCATGGCCATCTATATCTGCTAGTGCAAAAGATTTAATCTCAAAGATGTTGACAAGAAATCCTAAGAACCGTATCACAGCAGATAAAGCTCTCGGTTAGTATGCCTAAAATGTTATCATTTGTGGTAAGGTGCTGAATATCAAAAGATGATCACTGTCCCTCCACATACACATAAGCAATGTGAGAGCATAGGGTGCATATATATCTTATGCTCGCATTTACATTCTTGGCATGTGGGTACCTTGGAGAGGTCGTGAGCATCTTGATCATGTAAAAAGTAGTCGTTTACTTGAATCATTTATGAATCCATGTCTCAGAACATCCTTGGCTCAAAGAAGATGGTGAAGCGTCAGAAGTACCTATGGATAGTGCAGTTTTGATTCGAATGAAGCAATTTAGAGCGATGAACAAGTTGAAGAAACTTGCAATAAAGGTATTCTTCCTAAAGTATGAGCTTATTTTGATCAAGATAATAGATGTTAACATGTTATAAGTGACAACGTGGCCTTGCTGTATTGTCTTTCAGCCACATACGACCTTTGTGTTTAACAAGCTGATGAAATATTTTAATAATGCTATAACAACTAGTTTTCTTATTGAAGGTTATCGCGGAAAATCTAGAATCAACAGAAGAGATAAAGGGCTTGAAACAAATGTTTAACAATATGGACACCGATGGAAGTGGTTCCATAACGTATGAAGAACTCAAAACAGGACTATCAAAGCTTGGATCCAGGCTCGCCGAGCAAGAATTACAACAACTCATGGAAGCTGTAAGCTCTTAACCACATGCTTACTATGACTTGTGAGGTCAAACTATAAACTTTTCGTTTCAAATTTCAAATAATTTTGATTTGATAGTTAAGCAAGGTATTACATTACTATTAGTACATGTTACATTCTTTAACATAATAATCATATTCTTCGAGAAAAATTAAATTATCCATGTCGATTTCAGAGTTAAAAACCAGTCAATTTGACCTTAAAAGTCAAACACACCTGAATTTGTTTGTTTTCCATCATTTACCAGGCTGATGTTGATAAGAACGGAACAATTGACTACATTGAATTTGTCACTGCAACTATGCACCGACACAAACTCGATAGGGATGAGAATTTGTACAAAGCATTCCAATTCTTCGACAAGGATAATAGCGGGTCTGTTTTGTACAAATCCTTTACGGTCACTTTAAATATTTTGACATATTATTGCTTGACATAAGTTCTGTTACAGATTTATCACTAGAGACGAGTTAAGGCATTCCATGACTCAGTACGGAATGGGAGATGAAGAGACCATTAATGAAGTTCTTGATGATGTAGATACTGATAAGGTTAACAACAACCATAAACTTAAAAAAACTCAAAACCTCATGCATTTTTTAAGTGAACCTGGCCTCTGGGTCAGAAGTGTTCATGTTTTTATTTTAAACGGGTCAAATCAAAGACCTTGAAGCAAAAGGAAAGGGATCATGGGTCAAATAGCTTGAAAATCACCTTAAAATTATTATAAACGCGTGTAATCTTTAAAATTGTTTTATTTTACACAAACTCTGCCTGGCTAAACAATTTCAACCGTACTGAAAATGACCCGTTTTGACCCGACCCATTTTGACCGGTTAGCCAATCTACTGATCTTACCACGTCTAAGACCCTATGATTCCTCTATTAACCCGTCAAAATGAATAACTTAACCTATAATGTTTTCTTATCTATGGTCTTTTCAGCTTATTAGACATTTTGATGATTGTAATTTTTTTTTTTTTGACAGGATGGGAAGATCAACTTTGAAGAGTTTGTGGCAATGATGAGAAAGGGAACAGTTGAAACAGGTGAAAATGTCAATATACAACAACCTGGTTTGTAGTGTGTTAATAAGTAATAACAACTCCCAAGGCTTTTGGGTTTGAGTGAGTGTTGTGTGGTAAATAATTAGCCAAAGGTTAAAAAAAAGTAATTTAACCCTTTGTGCTTTGCTTTAAACATAAGTGTGTATACTAAACATCTCTGTCATGGAGTTTACTCCATACAAAGAGTAAATGCTATATTTGATTAAGATTTCAGTTTTTTTTAACTTAAAAAATACTTGTTTTTTCCTTCTTTTTTGTAGTTTATAACATAAAAAGAACACATGCGGTTTCATACAGATGGTTATCGGTTGCCACTCTAAGGAAATGCGCGTGGATGTTGATAGGCTGTATTTTAGCTTTCAAGTTCACATATTCCTTTTATAACAGTATAAAAAACTTCATTCTTGAATAATATCTAACATATATGAAGTCAATGTGACACATGAACAAGGATACTGAGTAAGAAACTTACTTGGTTGGCAAAGTATCTTTTCAAATTTCAAGTACAACATCCATACTAACCAGTGTACTTACTAGATACACAAAGTCGTGTGCTTTGTCAATAAACTTAATAATAACTGTCGCGCCCTTAGTAACAACACGTATGGCATATCCAAAGTTCATTCGTGGTGCATCAGGAAGTGGACTTCAATGATTCCATGAGATAAAAAATCCATCACAACGAAAAATGAGTTACGAACCAAATCAAAGTATAATATTAATGATTTAACTAGAAATGTTACCTCGTGAAACAAATATATTGGGTGAACCCATCTGATATTTTTCTTTTATCTAAAAACAACCCATTTGAACCCGAACCCATTTTTGCATGACCCGTTTTAACTTGTTTCCCGACCCAACCTTACACTTAATGATGAAATGAACTTACTTGATTATTGCATAAAATTCCTATAAAAGGTCTAAGCTTTTGCCATGGTTTCAATCCAGAAAAGTACAGTGCATATTAAAGTTTGAGATTAATATATGATACCTGTGGATTCCTAAAATACGTGGTGCACTCAGCTTCGCTTGTGTGACATTCAACTGGAAGATAAACTGCACTGTCATTTTCAGGTGCACGGTCTACCTCACTTTTGAAACTGTGATATTTCTCGCAGATGAAATTTCTCCGTTTTGGGACCCGCTTTTATTTTCTTTCTTAGATAGCCAATGAGCTAATAGTCGTTTGAGGTTTCTGTGCCAATTTAATCTGTTTATCCTATAACATTCATTCTACAAGATTATTTACACACTTCAGTAACAGAAAGACCTTTCACTAAAGCATCCATAATATGATTGCACAAATGAACCTAGATACTTGAATTTGGTCGTCTGTCTAAACATACATATATGACAATAAATTCAACTGTCAAGACTCGTAAAACAAACCCGAAAAACATGTTCTCTCATGGAATTATAGAAGTCCACTTACTTAAAACAAACCCAAAAAAACTAGTTTATAGTCCCTTCATTCATAGATTCATAGTCATATTTTTAATTTTAGAAAACATTAGCCATCCGTCCATTTTACCATTTTAACAAGATGTAACCTGATCATAGAATCAGAGGATCCTGATAAACAGGAACCTGCATCAATGAAACTGAATAGCCATTAGAAACCCAATGATCAAACAGTTTGATCTTGTTGAACAAGCTGTTAACTGCAGAAAACAAGAATGCCTAGAGATAACTCTAACATGTATGCAAAACAGCATTCAATAGCAGGTTTAAGATAAGAAATTTAATGTAATTATATAAACTTGATCAATGCTTAGAGGAAAGCGAGTAAAAATAAAAGAAAAACAAGAAATCAGCTCACGTGTTGGGCATACATTTTTAATTCCAGTCTAAACTAAGCTTCATCGTTGAACCAGTTCTCGAGTCCGAAACACATATATTCTATAATAAATCATTGGTTTTAAGAGATATATTTTTTTGTATTGTTTGTTTTCCATGTTTTAAAGTATTATTGAGAGAAGAGAATAATCTTTGTCAAAAACACATAAATGATCAAACAAACAAATAGAAAACAATTGATTTAGGGACTATATGAAGTTTCAAATTGCCTCCTAATATGTGTAGCTAAATGAGAAACCCCAAGCAACATTAGTAGCGAAAAAGGCTCGTTGTTACAAAAATAAGATTAATTCTCGATGGGATTTTATCTAAATGCAACCATCCGCAAATAATCTCCACTATTGCAATAAATGGACTTTGAGGAACTTAACAAAAGATGATTCTTCGAGTTTGATAATGGTGACGATGATGATAAACGAAACAAGAATCAAACTTCTAAACTGAAGAGATTTGATTTTTCGTATTCTTCTCCTATGTTTCACAAAACAAATTTAAAAACGTTGAGTTACGACTAAAGTTTATATGTATTCATAGTTAAAACAAAAAAAATGTTATAAAAAACCAATATACTTTTGTTCTTTTTCACAAAAATCAATATAAAATTTTTACACATAAAAAATCAAAATAATTTTTGTGTTGTCTTGTAAAAGTCTCTTAACAAGTTTTCCGCATAAAAAACAACATCCTGTTTATTTTTTCACATAAAACCCTCAACAATAATTTACACAATAAATATTTCACTTCACTAGTTAGATTCGAGCAAATTTTATCGCAAGTTAAACAATCCAAACTCGTGCTCCAAATTTCTAACCATTTCTTTTCAAAACACAAAACCTTTTGACCTAGTTATGAGTTTCCTCCTTAGCGAGTAGTTAACAATACATAATGAAATGTTGGATCAAGAAGAAGGCTGGTGCAACCAAAACCAAATCACTTAGATAATTTTGGTTCTACATGTAAAGGCTTCCGAAGCTTAGCATGGAACTTCCGAAGGTTATAGAGTTCTTCCGAAGACAAAGTGAAAGATCAACTTCCGAAGACAGAACTCTACTTACGAAGTCAAAAGCATGCTTCCGAAGATCAAGTCTTAGAAGAATATTCAGAAGACTACTTTCGAAGTATAAAGACAGAAGAAGCTTTCAAGCCTCGGAAGAAGTAGCCTTTTCCGAAGTATAAGTGGCTTCGGAAATACTTGTTCTTCCGAAGCCATTTAACCTTCGGAAGACACTGTTATGAACCAGTGGACACAAATATGGTCTCTGACACTCCGCTGTAGACCTCTAATACTGCATGGTATCTTCCTAAAGAGCCATGTAGTTGACCATACTTTATTCCGCTGTTCACCTTTTATGATAGTACAAGTTACCAACTTTAGTTGGTGACAAAAGGTAATTCAGGGACATATCCTGACTATCATATCTCATATAAGACTTTATCTAAGATACCTTAAACTATAGTCTTGTAGTATAGGCTTTAGTTATAGGATCCCAACTGGTATCAAAGTATATCCGGCTGTAAGTAGTATTATATATTAGTTCTCATTGTAACTCATTACACACTGCTTATAAAAGTCTTGTAATATTTGAGTTGAGAAGCAATATATAAAAGTACCTTGAAAATTACTTCTTGTGTTCCTTATTACTTACTATATTGTGATCAACTCTTATTGACTCTATCTTTATCCGAGTGTTGTTCAAGTGAGTTTGAGAGAAAAAAAAGTGTAAGTGACTTTAACCGATCCTGTAATTGGTATTAGAGCTTTTTAGGCTCTTGATTGCGTGATCTAACCATCTAAATCAACTTGTTTTTCACTCCTCCCTACAACTCACTCACTCAAAATGGCCCTTAACAAATCCGAAGTACAAATGGGAACTATGACAAAGGCTCCCATCATTACTCCTGAAAATTTCAGGTCTTGGAGCAGAAGAATGAAAGGCTTCATCAGATACCAAGACAACAAAATATGGAACTCCATTCTCAACGGCCCGTACAAACCCAAGGTGGCTTCACCTGGAGGAAACAGTGCCATGATAGAAAAAGCTGTTGAAGAATATTTAGACGAGGACCGAAAGAAGATGGACATCGACAGAAATGCTATGACCATTCTTATGACTACAATACTAAACTCCATTATGGTAGGGTTCGAGCATTGTAAGACTGCCAAAGAATTGTTTGATGCACTTTCTTAGATGTATCCAAACTCCAACGACTCCAAGAAGGACTCACTGAAGCGTGCTGGAGAGACCCTCAGCCAACAGTACTTCAGGTACATGGATCTTATTTCTTCTCTTTAGTCTGTGAAGATCACTCCCGAACTTAGAGATCTTACTAGAAAGTTCATGAGTGCTCTTCCAAACAAGTTGACATTCTACTGTGTCTCTATCAAGAGAACATAAAACTTGAACACTATTACTATGACTGAACTCTACGGCATCCTTGATGGATATCGCCTAGAGATGGAGAGTAAGAAGGGCCACCAAACAAGCAGATCCATGATTCTTCCTTCTAGCAACGCTTTAATGGTTGCTGAAGGCTCAATACCCCCACAACCTCAGCACTACCTAACCTACCAGCAGCCATCCTGCTCTTCTGGACCATACATAACTTTTCCTGAGACTCCAAGGTCTTAACAGGCTCAACACAATTCCTTTCAGGAAAGTTGTGCCTTTATCTCAAAAATGGACACTCCGATGATTTTCAATACTGTTTTGATGATCTTGAGTGTTTTAATCCAGACGATGTAGAGTATGTGGACATTGTCCAACAGATGGCTCTTTTAACTTATAGAGCGAAGAAGTTCTTTAAGAGAACTGGAAGGCAATTCTCTCAAAACCCAACTACCGGCAAGTTTGGGTTTGACAAGACCAAAGCAAAGTGTTACAACTGTAACCAACTCGGTCACTTTGCAAGGGAATGCAAGGCTCCCAAAACCAATCCGGGAACCCCACAGGCCTCCACACATCTCTCAACCTCAAAGCCCACTGAAAAGTCAACTGAAACAGCTGCAATGGCTCAAGAAGTTGACTGGAGCTTCATGGTACAGGATGTGACTCCTGCTCAAGCTCTCATGGCTAGAACAAATGATAACCAGGTATAAGAACATCTTTGTACTCCTGCCTGTATAGCTAAGGTTAAATTATATCAGGATTACAATATGGAAATTAGATATGATATTAAGTCTTTAAATATCTTAAAGTCTGATTTTAAAAGGATTGAATCTAACTACCCAAATAAAAGAAAACTGTCTCTTTTAAAACATGAACACACCAACTACAAGACTCAAATCAAGGATCTGATATCCAAATTGTCTAAGGCTCAAGCCCAGCTTGTCACTGCTGAGGCTCAGGCCAGAAAGCATGCTATTTCTGAGTAGAACTTCCAATCTATTCTTGCATCATCCTCCCACTCCAAACTCTGTTATCAGAACAAATGATGGTTGGGAACTAATGAAATTGATCCACCACACTCTTATGAGTCTATTAGACAACCTAGATGTGGTACTGAGGAGCAAGAGGTTCCAACTGCTGACCGTTCCTCACTAGAGTTGAAGGATGAAGCAACAATAGTAGCCACCATAGGGAAGGAACAAGTATATGTACCCATCTCTCCCAGTGAGGATCAAATCCTAACCACTAAGGCCAGAAAAACTAGAGCTAAAGTTGCTAATAGAACTGCCAAGAAAGTGGCTGAGTCCAAGCTGAAGATTGACCCAAAGCAGAAAGGTGTCTTTATCTCAGCTGGATTCCAAGTGTTAGGTACTTCTGATTCAGGAAAGGAGTGTAATACCAGCACACCTGTCCTACCAAAGGATCAGAAGTTGAAGGGAAATGTTGTTGATAAAGAGAAAAATCCCAAGAAACAGCAACCCTCACATTCCCAAAAGACTAACATTGCATGCATAATGTGTGGTCTGCAAAACCACATAGCTAAAGATTGTTACTACAATCCTGCAAGCACACATTATGCAAATAATGTTAGAAAAGAAGGAGCCAGGGAAGGTTTCACATTTGGACCTTTTAAACGGTTCAGGTGATGAAAAAGGGAAAGTTGATTTCTGAAGCAAGGTTACTTTCGGAAGCAACTCTTTCTTCCGAAGGGAATATGGCTTCGAAAGCAAAAGCTACTAAGGTTCGGAAAAACAAGAAGAATCCCTTGCAACCATCCCATAAGAAGACTGCTTCGGAAGAAAAGGTGGTGAAGGCTTTTTACGAAAAGAAAGAAGCTTCGAAAGAAGGCCATGCTGCAAAAGCTTCAACAAGCTCATCCTCCAAGATCAACCAAAAGATGGACTGGAAGATCAAGGAAGATGCTACAGCCCAAACCTCTTCTTCAAAGACATCTATTGAACCCCCATGCATATCTTTTGGTTCAATTATGTCATTATCCTTGGAAGAACCCAAGACCAGCAAGGCTTGGGTTTCCAATCAAAACTAACAATCTCATCTTATGTGCAGGGACATCCATATGACAAGAACAACAATGTCTGGATTGTAGACAGTGGATGCTCCAAGC
>BJCM01229551.1:0-11743 GCA_018326385.1 Flaveria bidentis
AGTCACCTCACATACGAGGTTTTCTATTCTATTTATAGGCTGACAAGATGTCTTTTTACAAAATGACAAAAATGCGGATGAGTTGATCTTGATCAACATTTCTTTTGTTCACCCGCATTGTTTTGTTCATCCACATTGACAAATGCGGATGAGTTGATCTTGATCAGCATTTCTTCTTTTGTCTTCGGCGTTAGTGTTTGATCATCCGCACTGACTAATGCAGATGAACAAATACTTATGCGCATTTGTTGTCTGGGCATCCAAATCTGTTAAAGCGGATGTACAAAACGTGTCCGCGTCTCTTTTAGGCTATCCACATTTGTTAATGCGGAAGAACAAACACTTGTTAGCATTTGTTCTATGTATTCCGCATATACAAATGCGGTTAGCAAATACTTATCTTTTATGCAGATTCTTCATCCGCATTAGTACTTGGATTTGTGGGATTACCAACAAAACAATTATCAACTTACCAATTCAATTGACATGTGTGATCCTTTCAGGGTCCAACACATTGTAAACCCTCAAAGTTTTTCATTCTTAACCTATTTTTCACTCATAAGAATGCAAAGGTCTTGACATCCTCGATGAACCTTTAGACCGATGGAAAATATCTTTTCATTTCAATTAAGCCATATACATCAAGAAACAAAGAAAAAAACATTATATGCCTACGTTTTTTATCATTACCTTCCACATAGTTTTGGGTTAATCAAGCTATCACGAATTGAAAAGGCATAGATAGAAGAAAGCTTGCATTATTGATTTACACAATTAAAAAATAACTCTAATAATAACAACTTTTTATAAAATGTTACAATTGACTTGAAAGCATTACTCAATTTAAAAGTTGCACAAAAATATATGATGCAAGCTTTTTTTTATTAAATATTTTGAAAATGGAAATTATTTTATTAAAAAGTTCTCAATTTTTATTGAAACTTACTAACTTTTGTTAGGAAGGTTATATTGCTAAAGCTTAGGTAAAGAAATTATTTTAAGAGGTAGCATAACAATAAGTATGAATACGTGACTATTATTTTAGGTGACAACTTTTATTAAAACGATTGCATTATTGATATGGTCTAAATTTGTAACACGTGTTTCAGGACACACCTCGGAAAATATTATACATTGGATATACAAAACACATATTTTTTCTTAGAATTTATAAAAAAAACTATATTTTAGTTAAGCATCATGCCATATTGTTCATTTGTCATATTATACATAAATATTATAGCAATTTAGCTACAATAGAGAGATTCAAATCTTCATTAGCACTCTAGACCTCTATCCCTTCATAAGCTAGCCCCTTAATCTATAATCCGTAATTACTTGGCACCTAGAATGTATGCCTTAAAAATATATGGGACTCATCATAAAAGTAGTGAGTTCATAAATATAGCATTATTCAAAACACATTATATAGACTATAGCATCAAGTAGATACAACCATGACAAATAGATAGAAAAACAAAGCATAGGATGTTCACATGACCTGACTATGTATATAAAATCCACCGGCTAAATCGTAATTATACAAGAAGCACTTAAGCATCCTATCAAACATTATCGTACATTACAACAACTAACAAAACATCAAATTCTATATTAAAAGTCAGTTAAGAGGAACCTCACCTCAATCAATTAAGATGGTGAAATCCTACACTCAAGTTCACAACTATCAAATATTATCTTAAAATAAAATAATATTATTCAGGTTATATTCTGACTAACAATTATCTTAGTGATAATTCATTATCTATTCTTTAGTTGTCTGCATTATCCGGGCACTTCCTCATGCCTTATGTCATTCCTTTGGTACAACTCTTACTAGTTGGCATATTGAGGGCATTTCTCTCATACCCATGCCAACCTTTAAGGCTACCCAATATCTTTCATCACAATAACCCAAACACCCAACAACTACAACATCAACACGAACACCACCAACAACAATACCATCACCACCACCAACAAAAACAAATCATAAATTTAATTGATAACGTATTTGAAAACTATCTACACCAATTTGATGCTATTTTCCCTACTCGCACTCCTACTTGACCTATAAAAATGAATACTAACATCATCCAATAAGGTATTAAGGACTCAAGATGCTCTTTGTTATGCATCAGAGGTTAACTTTAACTAAATAAAGTTACTAAAAATAAAACTATTGTTAACAAATGGTGAGAGAAAGCATTTGATAATTAATCTTAATACTCTACCAAAGTTAGGAAGCTAGATACACACGTTAAAACAAACAACTATAGAAAGGCATAAAGGTTACACCTTGACGACAAAGTTCGAAACTTTACACATTAGAAGCAATTAGTGATCTCCCTAGTTGAATTGAATCATAGAAACCTTCTAGATTTGCAACGATTACAACCCCTAAGCTATTTCCGAGGGAAACGATGGTGCTACACGGCGGCAACAGCTTCTAATGGTAGTGTTCAAACTTAACGGACATCTAGTTCAAAGACCAAGTTTGTTACGTTTGTACCAACTATTGGACTAATCTTTAATTTCTAAAAGTTAGGGATCAAAATGAAATCAGACCTAACTACAAAAACCACTTGTGTAATTAAGGTAAAAGATAACTTGAAGCAGTGGAATGCATAAAAGATAGATCATCATTTGAAGGCGAAAAATAATAGAAGGCGAGATATATGAGGATGAAGTAAACCAAGGATTAACAGTCCCACTAACCAATTAGAAAACTGCTTACGACGAATAACTATTTGATAACTTGGGTTCCAATGAAGACATTTAAAATATCAGCCGATGACAACAAAAGAAAAAGGTAGACTTTAGTTTGTTTAATTTGCATTTTATGTAATATTTTTTTTGTAAACCTTTAAAATTCAATAATAAAGTGAGATTTAGTTTATGTAATTTATATTTTATATTATTTGTTTATTAAATTATTTAATATTACTGATTTGGGGGACAATTTAGGACTGACCCGGTTTGGACCTTATCCAATTCTTTTTTGGTAGGGTTTTGTTCATTCACTCTCAAAACCAGTTTGAACCCGCACGGATTTCTCCTCAAACTGGTTATTGATCACAGCCGATCAATCGGACTGATTTGGGCGGAGCTGGTTAAAAAAAAAAGGTTTGACACCTCAATTTGATTGGAGTCCACAATTTGTTGCTTGGAAGCTCTTTATTTATATGCTCAGCATATGGGCTCTAAAGTTTGGGCTACTAGACGTACCCAATGTATTAACGCAAGCGTGCCAATGGATCCAGATCTAGAAAGGACAATTGGGGAATATACGTAAATGTGTGACACTGAATTTGTCATGAGTAATATTTATTTTTTACAAATAAATTTATAACAACTACAATTAGAGGTTTTGTGAAATATTTTGGCAGTTGGGCCATGCAATTTTTTATTATTATTACTCTGCTTCTAGTTCTCTGGCTACAAGCATAAAACAGTTGTGTAAGTATTTTTCTTGAGTCACTTAGAAAATTGTGATGGTAAGTTGTATCCTCGTTTCTCTAAAAAAGGAGTTCAATTTCTACAATAAAAATAGATTAAAAGTCGTCCAAAACAATATTTTAAGTTTCTTAAAAAGTTTAATGCAATCCTCTTGCTTGATGACATGAATTGGCATCCTCTTGCATTTGAAACAAACAGTTAACTTTCAACATATATTAAGTTGTGGTAACACGATTATGATCCGATCTCGTCCTGTTTTTACTGTAATGCTTCAGTTTTTATTTCATTAAAACTTTAAGTTTTATAAAAAAATAATTAAACTAATATAAACAGTTTATTAATATTATAGATATGCATAGCTATACTTTTTATGACCAATTTAGATTGTAGGACCGGTTACATGTAGCAAACTGTCAACTGAACCTTATACCAATGTTTTCAAACCGGTGTTTGATGAAAATCCCTAGTCGAATACTAACTAAGTTATTGAAAACGGAAAATTAAACTAGTGGGGCTGGTTGGATTATTCGGACAGTTGAAGGAAATCACTCACTTTAATTGTTTTAAATGTTTGAATCAGCTTTTATTTATATTTTTAATCAAATCTTGAACTGAACCATATATATATATATATATATAAACCGGCTAAATCATCGCTTTGGGTTTAGACCATTTAGTCGATTTATGAACACATAAAAAGTTGTATGTCACATAAGATATACATATCACTCTATATACAGCATGATTTATCCAAAGGATGCTATACATAGATATTTTATTAATTTATTTTTTTTAGATTGAAATTGTAAATTATCACGAGTAAATTTGAAAATTCTTGTATCCTTCTTTTCAAATTTATTTTATTTATATTAAAATAAATTTGAGTCCTTTTTTTCTTCGATATAAAAGATACATCTTATAAGGCTTTAATGCCATAGTTACACGTTTATGGAGAGGGCTCCATTAATGGCATTCAAAGTGTTTTGTGGCGGTAGCTTTATTTACTAAATTAAACAATATTGTGGTGTGTTTACTTAGAAAGTCAACACTTTAGATGAATTGATGTTGAAGTATTCATTTGTGAAGGTTTAAAGTAACGTCCCTAGGGAATGTTTTGTGGTCACTTTGAGTGCATTATGAAAAGCTACTTTATAAATTTCCCGGCCTATAGACTTCAATTCTACTTTGGTAGTCGCTCGTTCAAGTTAACGCACTTCATTTTAATAATCTTCATCTTTCAGAAAGCGTGATTATAGATGTTAGGTTACTTACGAGAATACTTGTGATTTAAGAACCTAAACGGGCTATTTTGACATGAAAATAATCAATGTATCTATATGGTGCATCTAACCAAATAATGAATCATGATTATACTCATGTCACAAATGCACGTACAATCCGTTAATCCATTTGACTTTTGCGTTATGACGTAGCAGTATGAGAACAACATATATCAATTTGAGAACTTGTTTCGTGTTTAAATTGAGGCAATGTTTTATTAGAAAAAAATATACATTTAAACTTTTCAAAGGTCCCACGTAAAAAAGTATGGTTTTCATCTTCACACTTGTCTCAACTTTTGAAAGCACATATCAAACCCTAACTTTATGATTGAATAAAAAATAAACTTTATAATCGTTTAGTTCATCTTCTCACATAGAAAGGTTGAGTGCTTGTGTGTAAAGCATGGGGAAACTGATTTTTATAATATGAAGTGAACCGCAATTCCACACTTTATTATTAGTCCACAAAATGGAAAAGTAGCTTTAATTGGTCTCTTTTTAAGTGAATTTTCCTTTTCTTTTGCTTCTTGTTTGGAAATCTACCGTTGAAAAAGATTGTTGATTCCCCAACCTTTTCAATTAAGCAAAAGTCATGCGAGGTGGAAAGTTTGGCATGGCCATTCTTAAATAAAATATGATGATTTATGTTTAAATTATTTCTTCTTCTTATGAAAAGATTAAAAAACTAAATAATATACCTTTTTTCTAACTTTCAAAATACGCCCCAGATATCTAGAATAGAAGTTTTCATATTTGCATATTCGTAGCTGCTCAAATAGATTGTGACTCGTGCTCAAACATCGGCTATAATAAACTTACTTGTTATTTTAAATTATGGTTAAATCGTGTTCTCGAATAATTTAGGTTGTTAAAGCTTGAGGTGATTGTGTCATATGAATATTGAGTCACGTTCCAGTTTAAGGCAACTCTCAGTCGTACAAAAGGTCAAGCTTATATGTATATTGGTTAGTTGATACGATTTTACTTGTCCTATTGATAACTTATTTTTTATTTTAGTTAAAATGTTATTTGAAACTTTCATAAAAAAACATTAAAAAACTTTAAGCTCAGAATAATAAGCCAGCTCATAGAGCCACAAGTTTCCTCAAGTTTGAAGCGAGATCATGAGCTCTATTAGGAATGTTGAGACAAGTTTATGCTACTTATCTTATTACCAGCTCAAGCTTGAATAGATTTTATTGACTCGAACTTGTTTGTAAAATATTTTCATTTTAGCGTATGAAATAATCATATCCATTTACATGTATGTGTGCCTGCACGTATAACTTCAAATACAAAATGATTTAATGGTGCATATAGTGTGAACTGATGATAAGTCATTAATTTAGATAATTTATAAGGATGTCACGTTGATAATTTTCATTTATCAAAATGCCTAGAGTGGTGATTGGTATAGCTTGACAGTTTTAAAGTTTTCTTATCTTTTTATCTATGTATAAATTTCTTAATATGATGTTATATTTAAAAAGTTTAAGATAAATTGAGTATTTTTTTAAAACATACTCATTTCTATAAAAATGTCGTTGTAATTATACATACACATTATGATAAACATATATCATGTAGTTAGTATATACGTCGAGTAATTATTTATATAAGGTGCATGATTATTTGTTTAAGTTAATTTATTTGTATAATTACTTATATATAATGATGTATTATGAGCGTAAATGTTTGAAACACGTGTAATTATGATGTGACGTACATGTCCCCTCATTCTATGCCACTTATCACATTCTTATAGTTTTATACATTTTACATGCTTATAAACTTGGTACAATAACCAACTCCTATGTATATACATTACAAATAAAATAATATATATATCACATCATAAAATAAATAGAAAAAAAACAACTACAAGTGACTTTACATCTTATGATCATAAATAAACCTACAATCTTACACCATTGTTTTTTAACTGCGGAGCTTTATAAAGCCTGCTAAGAGGGGAAAAAACTTAATTAAAATTAAAAAATGGTATAGTTTAGCCATTCCACCTGTGAAATGTTATCTTTAAAAATTATCTGTGTGGTTGTTTAGTTAAAATATCAAAATAATGTTATGTAATAACATAATTTTATTAAAACTTTCTTTTAATCAAATATAATAGTTAACTAGTGTTTGAACTTTATTATATAATATAGGAAAAGTTGTATTTTACACCTGTTAATAACTTGAAGACATATGGATTTAGAATTATTTTTAACTATCTTATAATAATGTTTGAAATTCGATTTATGTCCATGTCATCATCATTAATGCCCTCAAAATGTCTACCGGGATCGGTCAAATAATCACAAAACCATATTCTTATACTAAAAACAGAAAATCATTAAAAGATCGCAAGAAAACCCACCAAATAGTCTTTATAATTGCGTCGATTAGCTCCTTAATTGGTAAAATATTCATACGAGTCTAATCCATCCAATAACATAACACCACTCCGAGAAGGAAAAATCACCATTGGTTTCCTTTTGATTATTTAATTCGTCAATAATGAAACTGGCTAGAATAGTCTACAATGGATCTAATGACTATGAATTATAGACGAGGGATATGACTCGGGGAAAAGCAATATTTATTTCTTTAATAACATGATAAATTAGGTATAAAAATTAAAGGACATAATAATATTCTTTCTATATTTAAACCTATATGCCACCTTAAACTAAAATATTATTAAATTATTCTTGGAATATGCTTAGCAGTTTTTTCATGCGCACTATATTTCATAATGAGATTTTAAAGCAATCTAATGCACATAAAAATATTGTTATCACTTTGACTTGATTTACTTCTTTTGTTTTGATCAAGAAATAAACCTAAGATATCACTATATAAATTATATAGTATTAAAAAGTTTTATATCTCACATATTATTTCGTATCGTTAGAAATGTAACGTGGTACCGTACATATACCATTACAGTTTAATAACACGTAAAATCATATGTCATATAGAGCTATTAGCTTAATAGAATATATATAACAAGAATTGAGTCCATATATTATTTTATAAGTGCAAGAATAAAGTCCATGTATTGCCATTTAGAGTTAACATTAGAGCGTTCATAATTGAGCATCCATAAAATTTTAGTGACAAAAAAGTAATAACTCCAGCATTATTTAATCGTTTTGTGAAACGCCTAGAACCGCATCTAACCCATAATTTTTGTACGAGAATAGTAGATTTAAATTGGTCCACTATTGTTTAAAAGAACTAAAAAGCACTATATAATCGCATCATCCTAAGTCGTGAGGACCCGGTGAATTAATTTTCTGAATCAATCATCATAGTAAAGACACTTTTTTCTTTTGTAATCTTAACAACAAAGGGAGGTTCAAAGAAAAGAAGAAGTTGTTTTAAAGTTTAGTTGCTTTGAGTGCAAGTACTGTCAAAACCCTTTTTCTGAGAATAGGACCATCCTCGAATTCTATTCTCAAACCTACACTTAGTCATTTTGTTGATGTATCTTTGTTTCATCTTTGACTTTTATGACATGTTTAATCAAAGTATCAAACCATCATTTTCCCAATATTTGCAAAAAGTGAAGTAGGGTTGGTTTGCACTAGTGAAAAGAAACCATATCTTCTAATCACATTCCACCAATAAGCTAAACCTTTATTAGAAGCCTTTTAGGGTATCTTATTGCCCAAAAAAATCAAGAAATTAACCGACATGAGTGCTGGCCATGGGAATTCATCCTGAGACCCTAAGAACTTCCATTTTCTACAATGAACTCGTTATATGACATAGTTTTTTTAAATTTAGTCAATATACGCACGAGCTGACCTAACAATTATTGAACTTATTAGGGTTTTATCTCAGTTTCTTGTAAAGATGCTAAATGTATAAGGAGTATGACAAGAGGAATCTTTATTTGAATGGATTCAACCAAAGCAATCTTTATTTAGAGGAAAAGATGAATCAAGGATACTTTGAATCATTACCCTTTTCTTCTATTATTGATGTGGGGTGGGGCATGGGATATGATATGAAAACGCATGGGTGTCTAGTGGGGCAATTAACTTTTTTCGATTAGGAAGAAACCCTACTTCAAAGTTACATATCTCCCAGATTTTGGTGCCCATTAAGATTGTTCCTATCCTATTTGTTGGTGTGATATCTACATATGTTCATCTATCCATCCACACATACATACATAATATAATATATAGAGCCACAATTATTATAAGAGCTCATAAGAACTACTTTTTTTTAGTTATTTATTTATTATTAAATACTTAAGAAAGTGTATAATTTTAGAAGATTATATTATTAATATACATCATTCCTTCCTTGTAATATGTTTTGTACAGGTGTAGGTTTAATAAATATAATTAACCTACATTTGTATAAATGTTTATAGTACATGAGTACATATAATTTATGTATATTAATTAATATGTATACATTTACATTATAATATTACTATATCATACTCCTAGAATCTTTGTAAAAAGACAAACAAATATGTCATTTAGATTTATTCTCGCAAATTCTAGTAATATTTGTGCTCTTCCAAATAACTTTGTCATATGAGTCTATACAGTGAGAGAGAAAAGTAATGGTAGGAGTTGAAAGAACTAGTTTCGAAGGATGAAAGATTAGGTTGCAAGCACAACCTTACCCTTTAGACTAAATTACATAGACCATATGTAATGACTAATGCATCTTAAAGGATATTTTTAGTCACATTAGCGCCAACCAAAGAAATATATAATGATTAATGTCTTTTAATGCAACTTTAATAATTACCCGTTTATGACAGGTGTTATGGCATTATGATGAAAACACACCCACCTATAACACCCCTGTAATGCCAATGTGAGTGGTGCAAGTGCTTTCTAATATGTTATAATGCCCATAATGCCCATGTGTGTTGGACCCGGGTTAATGAATTAACAATATTTTTCTATTTGATCAACTGATAACAAATACAAAATCTAAGTTAATCATTTTACTTATCAAACACACATATACTTTGAGTATATATAAAAACAAGACGTTCTTTCAAAGTATATGTTGGAGCATATATTGTCATATATAGTGTGTCCGTCGCTTGTCGAATAGTCTAAGCTTAATGTAATACACCTGATATGTTGTAAACACATGAAACTGGGTCATTCGAAGAAGCATATGCGAATGAGACTCAGTCGTACGACTGAGCCATGCTAATGGACCAGTCGTGCGACTAAGAGATGCGATTGGGCCATTCGTAAGACTGAACCATAAGTATAGTCCAGTCGTACGATTGAACCATTAGCATGGTCCATTCGCATGATAACTTCACACGATTAAGTTTAAACATGTTTCTCAACCATTATTGACTAAGAACTATGTAAACAACCACAAACCTATATAATTAGTTCAATACACAATAACAATGAAAATTAAACATTATAAGCATAAACCACACATTGTATTTCATTCATACCCATTCATTACATATATGTAAGACATGAAAGACATTTTACATTGAGCTCCTAAACTAGGTACATATGTATTAACAAACTCCCCCTTGGACCTAGTTTACATCTATTGTCTAACATTCTTCATCAGCTCTTCAAATTTATTGTACTTCTCCTCCCTTGTAACTCTCGCATGTATTCCGAATGCAAAGTAGATTCTTATCACGTTTTGGAACTGGAGAGCTTGTACAATGTCTTGCGCGTCATAGAACAGTGGCCACTTGTATAAAGTGTAGACATCATCAGAAGACAAGTTGGTTAGCCACATTGGGTCAATTACCCTGATAGTTTCCATATTACCTTCTTTGTTCAGAACTATGACCGCCTCAGTTGTTCTCTAATCATAGTACCACCACTTGAAGTGTCGAGTGAAGTCTTGTGGCATTTCCCTTAGAGGGATTCTTGACATTGTGCACGGAGGACTCCACTTCAGCACTATCTTTGGCTTGCCAGTAATGGAATCAACTTTAGAGCATCTGATATACCTCGTCGGTTGTTGAGGTTTGAAGTTGACCCACCTGGTCTGGTACTCTCTCTTCAAAGCAGCCTCAAACCAGCCTGACATCTTTCTTGGGTCAGCATATAACAGCTTTAGTTTGGCCAGCTGGTTGAGCTCAAAACCAGGTAGAGTCTTTAGATCGTGTGGGAATCTAAAGTACTCTATACCTTTCTCTATCTTCACCGCATAAACATTAAGATCCTCAAAATAGGCCCACATGATAATCTTGCCTGACACCTTATGATGCTTCTTCACTTTGTAGAGCTTGGTGTAGACACTCGATTTTGGAGCAGCGCGTTGGGCTCTGATCTCTGCAAAACATGCCGCCCATTCAGCCTTTTTTATGTTGACATCGGCATCCGAGGCTTGGGCTTGATCCTTATTCTTCTCCGACTCTTGCTCCATCTTATCTAGTGTTTCAAATGTATCACTGACAAGAGTGTCACCCAGATTAGGGACTATATTTCCCTCGTTGTCAGCATACTCTGGATAATAATGGGCTGTGACGTCTTCAATCTCTATCTCGTCCACATCATTAAGCTCATCGTCACTATCCACGTTAACTGTAGGAGCATCCTTCATAATCACATCTCATCCAGTTGCTTATCAGTAAGATCATGAAGTATTTCTCCTTCTTCAGGAGTATAACTCACAGACCTCCTGACGATCCCTTGCAAATCAAGTATCACTGTGAGTTGAGATTTGATTTGCTGAAAGGGAGCAACATCGTACTCATCTTGCTGAGATGAATGATGTTTGTCCTGAATCATGTGCTCCTCTTCCGTCAGGGCTGAGGTCGAGGCACCCTGATCTTGAGTCTTCTTGGTCTGCCTCTCTCTAGCTTGTGTGGCACCTGATGCAGATGCATCACCTCCTTCTTCATTATCTTCCCCATCTCCTGTACCTTTATCATTTCCTCCCTCTGTCTCATCCTCATTATCATCCTCGTCATCATCATCACCATCATCACCATCTCCCTCTTGTATCTTCAGAGGCTCATCCTTTGT
>BJCM01229552.1:0-20829 GCA_018326385.1 Flaveria bidentis
TCTGATATTTCGTCTGAAAAGAGTCTGATAGGGGAGAATGGGCGACCATGCCCTTTTTAACCACCACTCTCTGTACCTTCTTGTCCTTTTTACACCCTTAGTCCCTCATCTTGGGTTAACTTTACATTTGTTCCTCTTATTATTCCTTTATTGTTTTTCTCTTAAATTTCCGGGTGTTACAATACTGTAGTACTGAACATTGTGAAGAATCTGATATAACATTCAAAGACAAAACTCATCGATGCCCAATGCATTTTATCCCTGATTTTTTTAAACGAAAGCTTATTCATTTGGAATATGTTTCCTAGGATGACAGCATATCTAATTTGTTTACTAAGATGTTTGATAATTACAGACTTGACTTTTTAGTCCAATCTCTGGGCATGATTAACTTTGGTTAACACTTATTCTTACACTCTTTCCCAAATACTTTTCTTTATCTTTAGTTAAAATTGTTATTTCTTCCTAGATAATCACAATCATAGGGGAGAAACTTTAAAAATAATTTGGAAAAGATTTTGTTCATAAGAGAAGTAAATTTTCTGAAGAAAAATATGAAATGATTTGGTTTACTAATATTGAGAAAATTAAAATTTTCAAAATCATATAGGAATTGATATTACATTTCTTTATTTTAATTCATTGCATACGAAGGTATACAGGAAACTAACTTGAATTATGTTTGATATATTGATAGGTTTAACGATAGTAAATGAAAAACACTATGTACTGTGTTGCACTCAAAGTAAATTTCTATGACTAAAGTGGGTAACTTATCAAGGTTTTGTGAATACACTAATTCCATGCTAAAATAGACTAAGAGTAACAGTCTAGTCATACTCAAGGAAGTTACTTTTTGATTCAGTTTATTTCAGATAATCTATATGTATATATATGTAAATATCAAGTTATAAATAGTATACAAAAGCAAAACCAAAAGTCAAAAAAGAAAAACAATCAAAAGGATCAAAAAGAAGCCAAAAAGGCCGTATAGGAATAAAAGATTCCAATAAGAACATTAATAAAAGATATGTTATAGAAATATATATTATAAGATAATATTTTCTTCTCTAAGAATATTATATGACACAGGAGGCAAAATCGTGTATTGGCATGTAAGTCCTAAACGTCTTGCAAGGGAAAAACATAAGTCCGACTGGCTATTAATAAGTCTTACAACTTGTTAATATTTAGTGTTTAGAAATATTTCTTGTGCTAGTTATCCTCCAAATAGATATTATCTAAGACAAAAAACTACTTTGATAAAGCTGATCAAAAGTGAAAGGTTTAGGATAAATTGGGGTGACTTGAAATCTCAAAAGTATCTTAAAGCTGGATAAGGATTTTGTAAGAATTCTGATTGTGTGAACCATTGAATTCATGTAACTTAACCAAAACATGATAAAAATCACAACTTATTTGTCTAAGTAAAACATGAAGTCTAAGTTTAATGGGGATACAATATATTGACAATCAACATAAACAATCTTATTTATAATAATGTTGGACGATAATAATGATTGATTACTAAAAAATATGATCCAATACTTGAAAATTTATCAAAAATATTTATGGCAAAAAGCGTCTTTGTTTACTTGTTTTGTTTTACAATATGTTCAAAAATTAAGGGAGCTAGAATATGCAGAATTGGTTTTTGTACTCAACACAAATATTCTCTCTCAAACTCACTAAGTAACACTCGGGTTTGTGATGAAGCAGAATGTTGATGATAATATACTAATTAAATCAAAGCAAACACAAGAGAATAGTTTTTCAAGATACTTGTATATATCATTTCTCAACTCAAAGTATTACAAGACTCTTACAAGAATGATATGTGAGTTATAATGACAAACTATATAACTATCACCTATAGCTGGATATACTTTGATACCCATTGGAAACCTATAACTAAAGCAAATACTACAAAGCTAAAGGTAAGGTATCTTAGATAATGTCTTATCTAAGATTAGGTAGTTATGACATGTGCATGACTTATCTTTTGTCACCAACTAAAGTTGGCAACTGTACTAACTGATAAAGGTGAACAGTGGAATAAAGTATGGTCAACTACATGAGTTTTACTAGAAAATGCCATGCAGTATATTAGAGGTCTACAACGGAGTGTTAGAGGGACCATACTTATGTCCACTTGTTCATAATAGCTACTTCTAAAGGTTAGCTGGCTTTATAAGGACCTGTTCTTCCAAAGCCGCTTATACTTCAGAAGTGTCTAGTTCTTCCGAGTCTTCCTTGGGACTTCATACTTAGGAAGTTATAGTCTTTATTTCTTCTAAGTGTTGAAGCTTTGGAAGAGTAGAGACTTTGTTTTTGGAAGTTGGAGTTTTCCTTCGAAAGTTGATCTTGCACTTGACTTTGGAAGAACTCCATTTGTCTTCGGAAGTTCCACTCTTAGTTTCAAAAGTCTTTTATTAGTTGTACCAAAATAGTAGAAGTGTTTGGTTCGGTTGCACCAACATTTTTAGATCCAACAAACTCTCCCTAAGCTGATGCTACAAAAACCTCACTTCTTCCTACTTCTCAAAACCTTTAGCACCAGGGACAGAAGATGTTTATATATTTCTTTGTTCTTCCCTAAAGTTGTGTGAGAAGTTTGTACAAGTCATTATTGGACAGGAGATCCAGTCTTTCACTCTAAATGACATGTACCTTTTGTTTAGCCCGTGAAGAGAGTTAGTTGACGGGAGTTTTAGTCATAACTATGGATCCTTAACCATTTGAAAAAGGCTTTTCCTTTGGTTGCTGATCCTTTCCTTTCCTCCCCCTCTCTTAGTTTCATTTCCTTTTCAATCTTGGACCTTGTAATTAGCTTGGCTAGATGAGGGCTACTGAGATGATTCCTAATATGAGCAGCTATCTCGGAGTTGGAGGGGTTAGAGAATGGCTTCTTTGCTAACTCAGCAATGTCAAAACTGCTTAAGTGTAGTAGAGAGGAGGCATTGAGCCTGTTTGTCTCACCATTCTCTCTCTCAACAACAAAGTTGTGAGAAGAGTCATCGAACCTCCACTAGATAATCTTCTTCCTTGGTACAAGGGCCTGAATAGGAACCTTGTCACCTTTCTTTGTGTCTAGTAGAGTCACCAGCTTTCTTCTTAGCTTCTTCTCTTCATTGTTTAGAGAATCAGAGTTGAGGACAAGGAGTTTTGCAGCTAGGTCCAATATTCCTCTATCTAGATCAAGGAATTGATCTCTTGTGAGGGAACATGAGGACCCATCAACAAAAGTCCGTTTGACAGACTCCTCCTCATAAGAGATTTCACTCAAAGTTGTACACTTGGTGAGCTTCATCTTGATCTCTTTAAACTCCTCTAAGGAAAGATGTTTGGATGAATGAGAGGATGACTTGGATGGTTGTTTGGTGGGAGAGGTTTGGGTTCTAGGTAAGGTTTTAGGTTTGAGGACGGGTAGTTGTGGTGGTTGTTTGGATTAAGTGGGTGAGAAAGTCGGTACAATTGATGTTGCGGGTTTAGCGTTGCAAGGCTCAGAGGTTGGTTCAATTTTAACAGGGAAAAGGAAAGGGTTAGGTTTAGGTTGAGGCTGTGGTTGTTGAGTGGATACAAAAGTCATCTCCTGCACTCTTCAGTACATCTCTTTCCTACTTCCTAAGCGTATGTTAGTCTTCATTTTACTGATAATACGCTGTAGGGTCTTCACAGACATGGGAACCACCTACCTACCAGAGAAGCCATAAGCCCAAAGATAGTCTTCATCCAGCCTTTATCACCTATCTTCTTGGTAGAAGCAAGTCCTACTTCTTCTTATTCTTTCTTCTTCTTCTTCTCCTTTAGCTTTTCTCTTGCAGCTTTCTTTTTCTCTTTCTCCCATTGATCTTGCTCTTTGTTGAAGAGCCATAAGATCGTATCATTATCATGGGGAGACAGTTCTTCTAGAGAGAAACCCCTGGAGGTTAGGAAACTTATCCTTTCCCTTCTAAGTTGCAGATTTGATTCTCTTTTCTTCCTCTCTCTTTCCTCCTCTAAGGCCAGCCTTGCTACTTCTACCCTTTGTTCAATCAGTAGCAGGGTTGCCTTTTCCAGCTTCGTTAACTCTGTAGTGGTAGTAGGAGCACATCTTCACTAATAGCTCCAAGCTTGATAAGTCTATCAATGGTCTCCACCTTCTTTCTATTGTTGATAGCCTCCTGGTTAGCTGTAGCTGCTTTGCTACTTGCAGCTAGCAAGTTCCCAAATAGGAGTCTACCTTTAATATTAAGATTTTCTAACCTTGCTTCCTCCTGAAGCTCTTTCTCGTTCATCTTCCTCTTTCCTTTGACATTTTCGGAAGTTCTAGACCTTCGGGGTTCTTGGATGGAAGTTTCAGGTTGAGAGGTGGTAGTTGGAGCTTGTTGTAGTGGTGTTGTTTGAGCTAGGAGTCGGTTGAGAAAGTACTCAATATTCACCTCAGATACCAACTCCAAAATTGCATATGTGATGATTAGATCTTCGGACAAGAAGAATAGTCCTTCCGCAGCTTCCATCTCAACTTTGGAAGATTGTAGTTGTTCTTCCAAGGCTTTGACTTCAGCTTCAGAAGCCTAATGGAAGGCACTATTTGTCCCATCTGTTTCATTTGCTGGGTCATGAGTCTTTATTTCCCCTTTGAAATCCATCTCAAGTTCCATAGGGGCCTTAGGTTGACCAACTTCTTCCATAATGGTAGAAGGTGCATTTATCCTTTGAAGTTCTTCAACTCCAAAGTACATTATAGTTGCATCAAGGATAGGCTGATCTAAAGAAGATCCCATCAAGAACTTGGAGAAGATCCTGTTGAGATCTCTAAGCATCCTTGGGTCCATTTGTAAGACGATTTGAGAAGACTCATGAAAATTTGTTTCTTTGGAAGCTGGGTATCTTGAATTTAGAGAATTTAAAGCTTGGCTCTATGGTTCCACATATGCTTGTCCCTGAATAGTTTCCCTCCTTTTGGTAGCATCATCTTGAGAGCTAGATGAGCTAAAAGAAGAGGTCAGTGAGACCTGAATAGGTACATGCCTGATAGATCTCTCAATTAGTTTTTCAGCTAGTTGACCCTTGAGATTTTCAATCTCAAGTTGCTGAGTGGCGGACTCATCATCTAAAGTCTTAACCTTGGATTCAAGATTTGAGAATTTGAAAGTAGGTCTTGAATGGTGAGTTTAAGACTTCCCTCATCTTCTTTTGAAGAATCATGGGAAGATGAGGTAATATACCTTGTATATTCATCCTCACCACCAGATGTGGTTTCTTGGCACCCTGGTTTCCCTTGCCGAATGATGTCTCTTTCAGAGGTATCAAAAGGCACAGTTGCCGTAGATTCAGACTCAAAAATGTTACCACTGCTCTGAGGATCCAATGAGGCTCCTTTAGTAGTGGCATCTAAATCGACATGAGTCCCCTCCACATCAGTGGGACTCACCTCAGTTGGGTTTTGCCAATAGGGGATAGAGATAAGAAGTCCCTCTAGGCTCTATTGATCCATAAGTGGGTATTGGAGATCAACTTCATTGCCATGAAGAGATTTAATCTCATCATCAGTTCTTATTAGTAGGTCAATGAATGATATGGAAGTTAAACCTAATGACCGGAGACTTTGGTTAATGTCTATTGGCATTGAGCCTTTGGTAGGGCTATCCCTTTTTGGCTGCTCTAGGAAGTATAAAGACTCAGCCTGAGGGCTTTCAGCTTGGGTTTTGGGCTCAAAGGATTAAGACCGAGGAGACTCAATTTCCTTATTGAGGTCAAATGTGAAGGATGGTGAGACCACAAATTGAGTGGGGGGGGGGGCATGTTCCCTCTCTAGTCTTTTCAGATTGAACAAGAGGGGTTTGCTCAATCAGAGTAGATTGAACAAGGGTTTGTTTGGGTCGTCTCTGGTAGGTATATTTGATAGGGCGAGAAGGTATGGTTGGCAATGTGAGGGTAGTTGCTGGTGTGGGTTCATCACCTATGGGTTTAACAGGGATGTCACAAGGAGCCATTGGCTCAATCATACCTAGAGAAGACCAGTGTGTCTTCCGGTGTAGTTGGTGGAAAATCTCTTCAAGACTTTGAAGATGTTCAGCCTCATTTGAGGAACTGGTTGGACAGCTGCATAAACAAGCTGACTCTGGTCCAACTCACAATTGATAATGTGCTGAAGGAACCTAGGATACATGAAGAATGTGTCCCTCTAGAGGTTCCCCATAAGGTTAGTCGTCACAAACCTTGAGTAATTGAAGCAAGGCTTTTCACCAGCCCATGAACTAGGCATCCTAGTTCGTATGAGATTTGATCCCACCCCCAGACTTGTTAGGCAAATAGTGGAGAACAACATGGAGTAGGAACTTCTAGTTGTATGAGAAATTGAACTTATAAATAGTAGATCTGTTCACATGTCCACCATATCCCATTTGGATATATGTTTTGTCTAGGTTTGACTTGGGGAATTCAATAGGAGCGCTTTCATCATGAAGCTCTAGATGCTCCTTTATGAGTTGTATAGTAATGATCAACTCCTAGCCACAAATGCTCGACCTTATTATCCTATCCCTATTTGGGGTTTCAATCTAACTGTTGCTCTAGGATTTAGCCATATGATTTGAGTAAACAGTGGGGTTAATAGTCAGAGCAGTGTAATAGGTCAAATGGGTGAGAAAAGAGATAATATCTGAGAAGTCAACATCCTTGGATGAATCAAGGAGTGCGACTTGGCTGTGCTGAGAAAAAAAAGCGCTATTGTGGGAAAAAGATTGTAGAGAAATGAGTTTGACTTTAGGTGAATTGAAGGTGAAGGAAGCTTTTGGGCAGTAAATTTTGTAAAAAGATTAAAATGAAGAGTTGGGTTTATTTAAATGGGAGAAATGGCGGTTTTGGGAGTTGGATAAGGTGAAAAGATGGTTTGGGGTAAGATGTGACATGGCGGTAAAATTAAAAACCATTTAAAAGATTCCAACATCATTAATAAAATCTTTGCTTCTTGTTGTGTGGGGCCCAAAGATTTTCGTTACACAGTAGGGTCATCTTCCGAGTATAAAAGATTTCCGAATGTAATATTCTTCTGAAGCCAATTTTACTTCCGAAGGTAAATTTCTTACTTCTGAGAGTATAATGTGCTTTCCTAATGGAGAGTTTTATATGCTTCAGAAGTAGATCTGATATGCAATCAATCGCTTCTTTCGAGACTAAAAACTCTTCCATGAAGAAAATTTTCCTTTGAGGAATTTTCCTTCGAAAGATATATATGACATCTTCCGAGGGTTAATTCCTCTTCGGAAGAATTTATACTTAGAAGAATTTGAAAAGGACCTTTTGCAACAGGGCTTAGATTGTTTTGACGAAAGACTTTACACATTTTAAAAAAGTTTTCAAATGAGATAAACTAATTCATATTTATCATTCCAATAGCTATAATGAGATACTTAAATCTTTGTTCATCAAAGGCCTTGGTAAACAAATCAGCATATTGTTTATTTGAGTCAACTTTGATTAGTTTGAACAGACTTTTCTTATGAATATCTCTAATGTAATGATACCTGATATCAATATGCTTTGTCTTGGAGTGCTTTACTCGATTTTCAATTATGGAGATATCATTATTTTTGTATATGTGGATAGGAGTACTGATGATGTTGAATCCATAGTCTATCATCTGGTTTTGAATCCATAGCAGTTGAGCACAACAACTAGCTGCAGTAATGTATTCAGCTTCAGCAGTAGATGTTGAAATGCAAGATTGCTTCTTGCATTGTCATGAGATAATCCTTCCACCAAGAAATTGACATCCTCCTGATGTGGATTTCTTGTTGATATTATAGCCACCATAGTCACTATTTGAACAACCATAGAGATTGAAATTGATGTTCCTTGGATACCAGAGGCCTAGTTTAGGTTCTCCTTTGAGGTATTTGAGGATTCTCTTGGCAGCAACTAGGTGAGACACCTTTGGAGCAGCCTGATATCTTGCATAGATGCAAGTTGCAAACATTATATAAGGTGTACTTGCTGTGAGATACAACAGAGAACCAATAATTGCCCTATACTAATATTGATTAGTATCCTCCCCCTCAAAGTCAGGACAAAGATTATGGTTTCTGGGTATTGGTGTCTTGGTCGGCTTACAATCTTTTATTTCAAATCTTTCTAAAATGTCACTAACATACTTAGATTCATTTATGAAGAACCATTCCTTCATCTGTCTCACCTGAATTCCAAGGAAAAAGTCCATTTTTTCCATAGAACTCATCTCAAACATTTTATTTGTAATGCTCTCAAACTCTTTGCACATTTAATCATTGGAAGAACCAAATATGATGTTCCAGGACTGTTAGAAGAGTGCAATGCACTTTTACAACACAACAACACAAATGGAGAGTATTCAATAACACTTAAGAAATCAAATGGGAAACTAGAAAAACTAGTTTCTATGAGAGCTAAGAAACACAAGTAATAAAGAGACAGTAGTAGAACAGAATAATACAAGTATTTGGTTTTCAAGGATGAAGTATATTTCTCTCTATTTCCTTACAAATGTTTACAAAGCAATGACAATAAGATACAAGGACCAGAGATACTTATACTACAACCTACACCCGGCCACACTTTAAGGGCCAACTGGATACATGATCTAGACAACAAAAAAATCAATATAAAGTCAAAAGGCAGATTGCCTTTTGACTAGTGACTATGACATGCCATAGCTCACAACCTAATATATTACAAAAAGGATAAAAGTACATAATGTATAAAGTAACGACTCAAGACCTTAATGTATAGTTACCAAAATCATGTATCTTTCACTAACTCATATAAAGTTGGTGTCTAATCAAAGTTACAGCAGAAAGGTGGTCCAACTTTATGGTAAAGGTACATCAAATAATAGCATGTGTTCAAAAGTCTTCGGAGGAAATCTGTCTTCAAGAGTTGGCTTTGGAAGACTTTCTCTTTGAAGCTTCAGAAGACTTCATGTTTGGCTTCAGAATATATTGGTCTTGGCTTCGGAAGATTTCACACTTAGAATGTTTTCTAAGGAAAAGTGTGAAATTTCTGAAGCATTCTACTTTAGTACACTTGTGCATGCATACAGGAGAGACTTTAGATGTTTTGGGTTGCATCAGCTTTATATGAAACCTTACAAACTCCCCCTTGGCAGATTCTACCAAAACCCTTGCAGAATTCAAATATCAACAGTACCTATCATGATAATGACCATCCTTTTCTTCATAAGATGATTAGGCTCACTCAGACTCTCATAGTGTCTTCTCATATCAAAGAGATCATGCAGAGGTAGATTGAACATGTCTTGCCATGTGTAGACATCTTCAACATCTTGATCTCTAATGACATGCCATCTTTCTGGATTTGTAGTGTATATCCAGGACAAGATGGGTTTTCCAGATGCTAGAGGAACTACTTGAATTAGAGTTGGTGTAGCTTCCTCTCATTGCACATTCTCATGATGTTCCGACTCATCCTGAGGTTTGGAGATGGATGCCTCTTTCTTCTTATTCTTTCGCTTTGGTTTAAAGGCCATCCTTTTTCTCCATTTTGAACCTTTTAACTCAGAAGACTGGCCTACAACACCTTGTTGATTATCTTTGTCTTTCTTAATTGGGTCTTCCTCCCTCACAGGTTCAGATTGAGAGGGGATAGAACCCTGCTGTGGATCAGAAGTAGAAGCTTGCTGATGCTCAACAGGAGATTCTGGTTGTGTTGTCTTAAATGGTTCAACCTTAACCTCCACTTGTTGAGGGACCTGACTTGGTGGGGAGTGTAAGTCAACTAGTTTTTCTCTTTGAATCTTCTGCTTGATCACCCTTACATGCTCATCCATAGTGGATAGAGACATGGGGCCAAGTCTCCTTCCGGAGAATCCATACAGCTTCAAGAAGCTCATCATCCTCTACCTGTCAGCATACTTCTTCAAACTCTTCAGGATGATGGCTCTTGACTTTGCAGCTTCTTCCCTTAATTTTTTCTTTATGATTTTTCTTTCTTTGGTTACTTCAAGTACATCTCCCTGATAGAAGCTTATGGCACTCAGGTAGTTGATCATTTTGATCCTATTAGTTTCTTTGTCTACCTGAGGTTGTTGCGGAGCCACATCCTCTTGTACAGGACTTTCTTGAACTGGGGAGAGGGTAGGCACATGCTTGTAGAGTCTTTTCTATCTTCTTTCTTCTTTGATTTGAAGAAGTAATTTTGCATCCTCTACCTCTTTTCTTTCCTTTGACAATTCCATGTCAGCTAGTTCATTTAATTCATCTAAGGGGAGGGAGATGATATTATCTATATCATAGTTCCTGGTCTGTAAGTCACTTATCCTGACTGCCCTCAACTCATCGTCCTGAGTGTTTGGCCTGGGGGCAGACCTGATAGCAGCTTCCATGAATCTTGCAGACCCAGTAAAGGAACTTTCTCCCCTTAGCTTCCTCTTCCTCTCTCTCTCCTCTTCCTCAATCTCCTGAGAAGTCATTTCCCTTTTTCTTTTTGTCACTCACAAACCTTTATGAATAAGGGCTCTTCTGTTGGCATCATACATCCATCCTCTGATGTAGTTGGAAGTTCTTTGAGGCGGAGATGACACTGCCCTTGGTATCCCTTCCTTAAAAAGACTCTGAATGAAGGAGTCTATAGAGTCCACATCAATGTGAACTTGAGGAAGTTGCTAAGTATGAACGTTTGCAAGTGAGGATGGTGTGTCCTCAATATCCATACTCTATGAGGAACTCCCAGGTTATATGCCTGTGATGACTTTCTCCCCCTTTTTGGTAGCATCACCCACTTGCATAGGTGAGCTAGAGATTAGATCAACCATATTCACAGGTTCTTGTGTTCCTGGTTGAGCTCTTCTTAATGGTCTCCCAGTTAGTTTTTCCTTAAGATAAGATATCTAAAGTTGCTGATCATTGACCCTGTTTTGTAGGGTAGTCACCTGAGATTCAAGGTGACTAACCTTGGAGACTAGATAGGTGCATGTTTTTGATAGTTTTTGCTCCTTTAGTTTAAGATTACCCTCATCTTCATTAGAAGAATCATTGGGGGATGAGAGAATTGGACCAAAGTCTTCTCACTCACAACCAGCCTAGAGTTCTTGTCTGCTGTTGTTCCTCTGCTCAATGACAGCTTAAGTTGAAATGTCAACGGACTGAGTTGCCATGGTTGAGGTCTTAATTGTGTAATCACTTGCTGAAGTGAGAGCCTCTTACACATGGATATCCTGAACAGATTTAGAAGTATCCACCTCAGTGATAGGTGACTGATATGGGCTAGACATAGGTGATTTAGGAGCACTCATCTCTCTTTGAGTAGGGGAGGAATATAAAGACTCATGATACTCACTAAAACCTAAGTCTTCATTAGTATAGAATTCAAGGTTGGGAATTTGTTGGTTTATGTCCAAAGGTTGCGGATGGTAGTTTTCCCTGAAGCTTGTTCATCTGCGTGTAGAGACACAGATTGATGGCTTAAGGCTATTGGGCTTGTGAGCTCACCAGTCTTAGCATGAAGAACCTCAGAACTGATAGTTGAAGGAATGGGAGTGGTTTTCTCCTTAGGAGAGATGGGAGCTCTAGATTCGACTTCTTCTTGTGTAGGTATGGATATGGGGGCCTGCACAGACTGAATAGCTTGTCCAGGGGTTCGTTTGGATCTTCTTTGGTATATGAGGGTGATCTGTGGCTGTTTTGGTGGTTGAGATGTAGAAGGTGTGGGTTCAACACTCGCTTGTGTTGCCATGTTGTCACCTTGAACAATGAGCTTTAACATTTTTGGGACTAGGGCTGTTTCTACCCCAGAGAAGCCAACAGTTGGCTTATTCAAGATTTTAAAGATATCGAGATTCATCTATTCCAATTTTAGAATATTATATGTTTCCTTCAACTGTGAGCCCAATTCACAGTTGAGAATGTGTTGAACATATCCAGAAAACATGTAATATTCTAAGGAGTCTAAGTTAGCAAGCAGGTTTGTATAAACAAATTAAGAGTACCTAAACTTTACCCTCTAAACCATCCCATGCACTACGAAGGAGAGATCTTCAAAAATCTGGTCGCAACCCCCATGCTTCTTGGATAAGCTGCGGATGACCACATGTAGTAAGTACTTCCACTGGGATGAGACATTCCCTTTCCTGAAGGTTTTTATATAGAAATCCTCTTCATTGCCCATCTGCTGGAAGGATTGGTTAACAGCTTCTTTAGGAAAGGACAATTCACCTTCCTCATTATCCAGCTGAAGATGAGTGTTTATGATAGCTGGAGTGATGAAGATTGTCCTCCCCTGCACTGTAGCAGACAGTGCCTTCTCCCCACTTAGAATAACGTCTTGACAAGTTTTCAAGAAATCAAGCAGATGATCCTCATAAAGAACATGATCTATGGTAAGAGAGGTGGAATAGTTAGACAAAGCCAAGAATTAGCAAACCTCTAAGAAGTGTGGATCTTTCTCAGAGTTTAACAGGGCAACCTGATTATGCTGCCTGTGTAACTGCATGGAGAAATCAGGGTCATTACTTCTGTTAAGGTTGGCCATTTAGGAAATCTTAATAGTGAAGGAAAGAAAGAACGAAGGCGGTTGCAGAGAGAAATTTGGGGATTTACGTTTGGAGGAAAGATGAAGATGATAGAAAGGGGGAGAAATCATTTGGTTTATATGAATAGGATCTAAGACAAAGTTAATGAAAGAGGATAAACTTTGAAATCCAGATGTCGGTCCCATCTCTGAAAAAAAGAAGTTTGCTTTTTGCTCAAAAAGTAGTTTTCTTGGTATTCGAAAATCTTCCAAAGGTAAATTGTCTTCGGAAGTTTTAATGAAAAAGCTTCTGAATCCAAAATGACTTAAAAGTTTTATTCAGTTAAGATTAAAGCTTCTGAGAGTTAATTTGTTTCGAAAGAAAATTGTACTTAAAAACATGTAAGTGCCTAAGAGAAAATTTTGAGCTTCGGAAGAGATTTCAAACATTTCTTCTGAAGGCAATTTATTTAGGCATAAGTTTCTTCTGAAAATAAAACATATATTCTGAAGGAAAAAGACCAAGATTTTTCAAAAATTCTAAGGAAAGTTCTTCTAAAAAGGATTTCATCTAGAGAAAATAAGAGCTTATGAAGGTGATAGAATAAACAACTTAAAACACATAGGTTTTAGAAATAATATGATTAAGTTTTAAGAAAAGCTACTCAAAGTTAATCATCTCAATAGCTGATATAAGATACTTGAATCTTTTTTCATCAAAGGCTTTGGTGAACAGATCAGCATATTGTTCATTTGTGTTAACCTTGACTTGTTTGATTAATCTTCTTTCAAAGTTATCTCTAATTAAATTATACCTGATATTCATGTGTTTTGTCCTGAAGTGCAACACTAGATTTTTAGTGATAGAGATAGCACTATTGTTGTCTATGTGAATGGGAGTCTCCTTTAAGTTTAATCCATAGTCAAGCATTTTATTTTGAATCCAAAGCACTTGAGCACAACAGATTGTAGCAGCAATGTATTCAACTTCAGCAGTTGATGCAGAGACATAAGATTGTTTCTTGCATTGCCATGAGACAACCTTTCCACCAAAAAACTGACATCTCCTAGATGTAGACTTTGCAGTCATATTGCAACTACCATAATCACTATCTCTATATGCATACAGATTGAAGTCGGAGTTCTTGGTATACCAGAGGCTAAGTGTTGGGGCACCTATGAGGTATCTTAAAATTCTTTTGGCATTGATAAGATGTGACATCTTGGGGTTGGCTTGATATCTTGCACAAATACATGTGGCAAACATGATATAAGGCCTGCTCGCTGTAAGATACATAAGAGACCTAATCGTAGCCTTGTAAATGTGTTCATCCACACACTCCCCCTTAAGATAAGGTTCAAGGGAGTGGTTTCTTGCTATGGGTGTCTTAGTAATCTTACAATCAGTCATGTTGAACCTTTTCAGTATGTTTTGAACATACTTTGACTGACTTATGAAGATACCATCTTTAACTTGCTTCACTTAAATTCCTAGAAAGAAATTGAGTTCCCCCATGGCACTCATTTCAAATTTTTCCTTCATCAACTTCTCAAAGTCTTTGCAGAGCCTTGGATTAGTTGAACCAAAGATGATGTCATCTACATATACTTGAACTAGCATCAAGTCATTTCCTTGTCCTTTTATGAAGAGAGTTCCATCTATAGTACCCCTTCTGTATCCATGCTTACAGAGATATTAAGATAGAATCTGATACCACTTCCTTGGTGCTTGGTGCAGCCCATAAAGAGATTTATCAAGCTTGCAGACATAATAAGGATGATCAGGATCTGCAAAACCAGGTGGTTGTTTAACATACACCTCTTCATCAATTTCCACATAGAGAAAATCACACTTGACATCAAGTTGATAGACCTTGAAGTTTTTGGATGCAACAAAAGCCAAGAATATCCTAACAGCTTCCAGACATGCTACAGGAGCAAAGACATCAGTGTAGTCAATTCCTTCTTTTTGTGTGTACCCTTGAACAACTAGTCTAGCTTTATTTTTTATGACTATTCCTTTATCATCTTTCTTATTCCTAAACACCCATTTGGTACCTATAGTAGTATTCCCATGAGGAAGAGGACATAGGTTTCAAACCTTTTGTCTTTGAATTGAAGCAGCTCCTCTTGCATAGCTTCAACCCAACTTCTATCCTTTAGAGCCTCATCAATTTTTGTTGGCTCTATCTGAGATAAGAAACAAGAGTGAAGACAAACATTTGCTTCATGGGTTTGTCCACTTGTTTATACCCCTGTGTCAATATCTCCAATGATAATTGTGGTAGGATGAGACTTGTGGATCCTTAGCTGAGGGATCACAACAAGTTGCTAAGAGAGATCTAAATTGGAGAATTTTAGATCTGGCATTGATGTTTCTCCCACCATATCAGCACACTTATCAAGACAGACTTGATCCAAAGAGTGTCTGACATCATTGATGTTGTCTTCTATTGAGTGGTTGATGGCATCAAGAAATTCTTGATCACTATCACCACCACCATTTTCTTCTACAATTGAAGCTTCTTTATCTGGTTGTGGAGCATCTGAGCTAGAATTTGAACGCATCTTAGATGTATCAGCTGAAATTGTCATTGTTGTGCTAATAGAAACTTCATTTGCATAGTTTGTTACAACTGGAGTTGAAGATGTATTGCTTTAAGGTCTTCTCAACTCAAATCTTGGATCAGGATCACTTGTAGGTAGTATGTCTGTAGATCCTGAAACATGCTCACAAGATTTGTTAAAAAAAAGTTGGTAACTAAATCAAGATTAAACAACCAATCAAGACTAGAACCTTTCACACTAGGAGTGTGCTCATTGAAAGTCACATTGGCTGACTCTTCAACTACTCTAGTTCTGAGAGTGTATACTCTATAAGCCTTATCTTGGGAAGATTATCCAATGAAGAGTCCATCATATGATTTCTCAGCAAACTTGGCAATTTGATCTTTGGTATTCAAGATGGTGAAAGGACATCCAAATGACCTGAGAAAACCAATGAAAGCTTTCCTCTTGTGCCAAAGTTCATAACGAGTCTTACCATGAGTCTTAACCACTAAAACTCTATTTTGCACATAGCAGGCAGTGTTGACTACCTCAGCCCAGAAGGTGATTGGCAGTTTAAAGTTAGACAACATAGTTCTTGCAACTTCAATAAGTGTCTTGTTTCTCCTATTAGAAACATAATTTTGTTGAGAAGTCCTGGGAGCACTATATTGTCTTGTAATACTTTTTGCATCACAAAATGTATCAATGATTTGGTTCTTAAATTAATTTCCTTGACTACATCTTATTGTTTTGACTTTGTGATCACATTTATTCTCAATCTTTAAGATGAAATTCTTTAGAATATCAAGAGTCTCATCCTTAGTTCTAAGGAAGAAAACCCAAGTGAATCTTGTAAAGTCATTTGTGATCACTAAACAGTAAAAGGTCCTTCCTAGAGTTATTACACTGGCGGGGACAAAGAGATCCATATGTAACAAGTGTAGGAGAGTAGTGATGGAGTTTCTTTCCTTTGGTTTGTGAGATACTCTGTGTTGCTTCCCTTTCAGGCATGCCACACAATGGTCATCACATATAAACTCTTTCTTTGGCATTCTAGTTAACAATTCACTCTTCCAAATCCATCTTGTACATGTTCTCTCTCCTCGGGGCTCTAAGCAAGATATGCTCATGAGGAATGACCACCCCAGGCTTAAGAACAATGCACTCATGCTTAGTAAAGAGCATGTTATGACTTTGATCACAAACTTGAGATACACTCAGAAGATTGTATCCTTGACAAAGTTTACCTTCTCAATGTTGAGCTTACCATTTGTGACTTTGCCCTTTCCTGAAATGTAACCACCTTCATCTCCTCCAAAAGCAACTGGCCCTCTATCAATTCTTTCAAAATTTTAGAGTAGTGACCTATTGCCTGTCATGTGCATGGAACAACCACTATCAATGATCCAGACATTTTTGTTTGTGTTGAGATGATCCTGCACAAAGAAAGTGATCAGTTACAATTGGAAACCCATGCCTTATTGGTCTTGGGCTTATCAAAAGAAGTAGAAGGTAATGAAACAGTAATAGATCCTATAGTTTTGCTTTGAGGATCTCTTGCTATTGTTGATGGAGAACTCTCAGTAATTTGATCTTTCTTTGTCTTCCACACCACCTTTGGAAGTTTGGACTTGACCTTTAAAACTTCTGAAGCTTTTGTGGCTTAGGAAGTTTTTATGACTGGACCTTCGGAAGATTCTGATAGCACTGCAGCAGACTTCAGTGCTTCGGAAGTATTCTTTTCTTCCGAGACAAAATTTTCTTCCGAAGGAAATTTTCCACTTGCCTTCTTCTTCATTTTGGAGTTTTTGAAGGAAACAAATTTTCCTTCCGAAGCTTTCTTCTTGGTGATGTGGAGAGTACTCTTTGGATTGTAGATACTATCTTTAACAAGATAAGAGGTACTCCCACACATAAAACAATCCATTTTCTTCCTTCTAGGAATCTTCTTCTAAGAACAAGGCTAAACTTGATCATTTTTAATCTCCATCTTCATATTCTCAGATGATGTGGCACTTCTTGTGGGGTTAGAACTACCTTTGGAGCTTTGTTGATACATATATGTACCTAGATTCTGATCTCAATGTAATATGTCTTTAATATCTTGCACTTATGTAATATTGGGTACTTAATGAAATGAGAATAATTTTTTGTGATTTGTCTTGTTTAATATTTCATTAATGAGTTGATTAACGCATATTGACTTTATTATGTAGGTTTGTGGTTGATTGTTTTAATATAAATAACATTATTATGTTTAATACATTCAAACTTAACAATATGAAGGCATCATGCGAATGGCCCATGCTAATGGACCATATGCATGAACAACTTCATGCGAATGATTCAGTCGCCCGAATAAGCAACCCTAACCTATAAATACAACCTAATTCGTGGAAAACGTAAGCATTCAATCCACTTCGACTCCAGACGTACCCTAGTCGTCCAGAAGCCTCTAAGTTTGTACTCCAAGTTCATAAAACGCTGTAGATCAATTCCTAATTGATTCTTAATGTTAGATTCAATAAATTATTATGTCTACGTGAGTTCTCACTGATTGGATCGCCAATCAAATAGGATTCCACACTATTTGGTTTGGTTTAACACGTTAATCATTTGGTGTTTCGTTCAAATACCAGATCCTAACAAGCTTGATGGTTCATTTTGTACAGTAGTGATGCATAACTTATCAGCCTTCTTCATGATGATGGGATGACTTGGACATGAACTAGAACTCTTGTTGTTAGAGTTCAAATTTGTATCCTCAGTTTTAACCACTTCAAATCCTATAGAAACAGATACAACCAAAGAAGAGCAAGGAAGGCTCAGGAGATCAAGCTGTAGTTGGACGATCAAGTTTTGTGTCTTGGACTTGGTCATCCCAACAACTTTACTCTCCTAAGAGGGATGATGACCCTTCTTAGAATGCTCTTCTTCATTCCTATCAAAGCCATACTTCATCATCTCCTCTTCATCCTCTTTAGTCAAGGGGTCTATGAGGGGAAGCTCAGCTTCACAAGTTCAACACCTAGGAGATCTTACAGACAAGATTGTGTGTGGGGGAGCTATCTCACAAGATCCCAGTCCCTGCGTATTTTGATAACATACTTTTGGATGCAAGGATGAGGATATCATGTTCTTGAAGATCTCTTCTTCAAGAACACATTTTTCTGCCCTGGCTTTGCTGATCACAAGCTCAGCCTGACATTCATTCAACTTAGTTATGAGATCCTTGATTTGAGTCCAATAATTGGTGTGCTCATGTTTAAGAACTGAAATGGTTTTCTCTAAGTCCTCTATCTTTAACTTATAATCATTTTCAGCCATTTTGAAATCAGATTTTAAGATGTTCAAGTACTCAAGATCAAATCTCATCTCTAAGTTGTAGGACCTGTATCTATTAACTTTAGCAATACATTCAAGAGTGCAAAGATATTCCAATACCTTGTCTTCATCGTGGTCAGCCATGAGTGCTTGATTTAGAGATGCATCTTCCATCTGAAAGCTCCAGTCAAAGCCTCCTTCTTTAACAACAACTGCAACTTGCTGCTTTGGATTCTTATTCTGGGAGCTCTCTCAGGGTAGTTTGGTTTGGATTGAGTCTGGCCACCATTTGCTCTTGGTGCCTTGCACTCTCTAGCAAAGTGCCCCATCTGGTTATAGTTGTAACACTTTACCTTGCTTTTATCCAGCCCAAACTTTCCACTGGCTGCATTGCAAGGAAACTTCCTCCTTGTCCTTTTGTAGAACTTCTTGGCTCTGTGAGTGAGAAGAGCCATCTTTTGAACCATCTCCATATACTCCAGATCATCTGGATGGATACAGTCCAAGTCTTTAAGGGTGAAGAGAAATTTGCCTGAGGATTCATTAGCAGAGACAAAAGCATGAAAAGAACTTGTCTTTTGGAAGGGACTTCCTTGAGTATAGTTTTCTCTTGGAGTCTCTGGGAAGGTGATGAGTGGACCCTTTTGTGAGTTGTCAAGGTAGCATATAAGATGATGTTGAGGTTCTATGCTATCCCTTTCAGTCACATGAAGAGCTAGACCCATTTGATTGCTAGAGTTACCATATGAATTTTGCATGTTCATCTCCATCTGGTATCCACTGAGAATACCATACAACTCGGTTAGAGTAAGAGTCTTAAGGTTCTCAGTCCTCTTGATAACAAAACAATAATGTGTCCATTGTTTAGAAAGAGAGGACATAAACTTCCTTACAATGTCCATATTCTCAAGAGTTACTCCAACATCCATTAGAGTATCCACAATCTCAACATACCTGAAGTATTATTGAGTCATGGTCTCACCTACTTTAAAGGTGAAGAGTTCAAACTACTGCTTGAGGAGATCTTTCTTGTTCTCCTTGGCTTCAACTGAGCCCTCATACATAAGCTTCAGTGCTTCCCATAGTTGCTTTGCATTCTTGCATTTCTTGAATCCTCTATAGATAGAGTTTGGAAGAGCAGTTTGAAGTGCTGTCATGGCTTTTTGATCGATCACTATTCTCTTCCTATCTTCATCAGAGAAGTCAGCCACAGCCTTAGGAATCATACCATCACCAGTAGCAGTTGGGGTGCTTGGTATGTAAGGTCCTTCAACAATTGAGTCCCACATCCTAGAGTTTTGAGACTTGATAAAGCCTTCCATTCTTTGACACCAAGTATCAAAGTCTTCAGGAGTGATCAATGGAGACTTTGTCATGGTTCCAATTTCCATGTCAGCTTTAGAGATAGCTGCCATTTGAGATGTTAAGTATTTTGTGTGTGTGAGGGATCTTAAGATGGTGAGATCTTACATCAAGAGCCTGGAATGCTCTAATACCAAATGCAGGACCGTTAAAAGGGTGTAATGCACTTTTACAACACAACAAGACAAGTGGAGAGTATTCAATAACACTTAACAGATCAAATGGGAAATTAAAAAAACTAGTTTATATGAGAGCTAAGAAACACAAGTGATAAAGAGACAGAACTAGAATAGAATAACATAAGTATTTGGTTTTAAAGGACGATTATATTTCTCTTTAGTTCCTTACAAGTGCTTACAACGCAATGACAATAAGATACAAGGATCAGAGATACTTATACTACAACCTACAACCGGCCATACTTTGAGGGCAAGCTGGATACATGATCTAGACAACAACAAAATCAATGTAGAGTCAAAAGGCAAATTGCCTTTTGACTACTGACTATGACATGCCATAGCTCACATCCTAATATATTACAAAAAGGATAAAAGTACATAAAGTAGAAAGTACAGACTCAAGACCTCAATGTACAGTTACCAAAATCATGGACCTTTCACCAACTCATGTAAAGTTGGTGTCTAATCAGAGTTGCAGTGGAAAGGTGGTCCAGCTTTATGGTAAAGGTACATCAGATAATAGCATGTGTTGAAAAGTATTTGGAAGAAATCTATCTTCAAGACTTGGCTTCAGAAGACTTTGTCTTTGAAGCTTCTGAATACTTCATGTTTGGCTTCAGGAGATATTGGTCTTGGCTTTGGATGATTTCACACTTAGAATGTTTTCTAAGGAAGAGTGTGAAACTTCCGAAGCATTCTACTTCAGTACACTTGTACATGCATGCAGGAGAGACTTTAGATGTTTTAGGTTGCATCAACCTTATATGAAACCTTACAGATGTCATCAACATAGACTTGGACGAGCAAAATGTCTTTCCCAAACTTCCTTATGGAGAGATTCTTATCAATGGTACCTCTAGTGTATCCATTTTTCAGGAGAAATTGAGACAAGGTCTCACACCACAGCCTAGGTATTTGGTGCAGCCCA
>BJCM01229552.1:20849-62167 GCA_018326385.1 Flaveria bidentis
TATAGAGCTTTATCCCGCTTGCAGACATAGTTGGAGTGTTGTGGGTCTTCAAATCTTGGAGGCTAACACACGTAGACATCCCTATCTATATCCCCATATAGAAAGTCATACTTGACATCAAGCTGGTAGACAGTAAAGTTTTGGATGCAGCATAAGCATAGAAGAACCTAACTGCCTCAAGTCTTGCAACAAGTGCAAAGACATTAGTATAATTGATTCCTTCCTCTTGAGTGTATCCTTGAAATACCATTCTTGCCTTGTTCTTCACAATTAAGCCTCTATCATCTCTTTTATTTCTGAATAGCCATTTGGTGCCTATAGGCACTTGACCAAACGGTAGTTGACAAAGGTTTCCAAACCTTTTGTCTCTTGAATTGAAGAAATTCTACTTGCATTGATTCAACCCAACTACTATCTTTCAAGCCTTCTTCTACCTTCTTGGGTTCCATCTATGACAAAAAGCATGAGTACAGGCATACATTCCTGTTGTGAGTTTGTCCCCTTGTTCTCATACCTTCAAAGACTTCTCCTATGATGTTCTTAGTTAGATGAGTATTGTGAATCCTAAGCCTGGGAATCACCTCCAGTTGCAAAGATAGATCTAGATTGGACATATATTGCTAAGTAGCTTGAACACTTGGTCGAGCTGATGTTTCACACTCATTCAATGAGGACTGATTGAATGAAGGAGAAACATCATCAATGTTAGTTGGCGGATAAGTTGCATTAACAGTTACATGTTCCTTCAAAATGCTACTTCTATCAGCTTGGCATTGTTCATTATCAGTTGATGAGTTGTGATAGTCACTTTGCTGATAACTGGTTGAAGCTCCATTAGTTCCTGAGATAGTCATGTTGTCAGATCTACTAGTTATAAGAGCTTGATGTTCAGAAACTCTTGGAGAACCTGGAAAAGTTTTGGGAAACTCAAACAGTTAATCATCACCAGAGACACTTTGAGTACCTATTCCAGCTGAAACATTCTCACAAGATAGTGTAGAATAGTTTGGAAACAATTCTAAGTCAAAAATATGATCGACCCAATTCCCCTTAACACAAGGAGTGTGTTCATTAACAACAATGTTGGATGATTCCTCAAATTGTTGAATTTTAATGTTGTAAACACTATAAGCAATAGTGTTGGAGAAATATCCAACAAAGATAGCATCATCTGACTTTTCAGTAAATTTTGCCAAATTGTCCTTTGTGTTAAATATGGTACACCTGCTGCCAAAGGACTTTAGAAAGCCAATGAACTGTGGCATCTTGTTCCATAGCTCATAAGAGTTTTTTTCATGTGGCTTAACACAAGAACCCTATTCTGCACATAGCATGCAGTATCAACTACCTTTGCCCGGAATGTTAGAGGTAGCTTTGAATCAGCTAACATGGTTCAAGCAGCCTCAATAAGTGTCATGTTCCTCCTCTCAACAACACTATATTGTTGAGGAGTTCTGGGAGCACTATATTGTCTGCCAATCCTTTTTGAGTTACAGAATGAGTCAAGAATTTGATTCTTAAACTTAGTCCCTTGATCACTTCTAATTATCTTAACCTTGTGATCAATTTGATTTTCTATTTTAAGAATAAAATAATTCCCATATAAATCTTGTAAAATCATCAACAATCACGAGACAATATGATTTCCTTTCAATGCTCATTATACTTGTGGGACCAAAAATATCCATGTGCAATAAGTGTAATGGAGTAGTGATAGAGTTAACAACCTTGGATTTATGAGATGCCCTGTGTTGCTTCCCTTTTAGGCATGCAACACAGTTATCTTTGAAGAAAAATTCCTTTTTAGGCAAACCATGTACCAAATTGTTTTTAACCAACTTATTTATTGATTTAAAATTAACATGACACATTCGTTTATGCCATAAGGTTGACTCATTACTATCAGCTTTGGAAAGAAAGCATGATACTTCACCCAATGGAGAAGCATTGTTCATATCTAGCTTGTACATATCTTCTCTCTTTGGAGATCTAAGAAGCACCAATTCCTTGAGGAATTGTCATCCTGGGTTTTAGGATAATGCACTCATGTTTTATGAAGAGCATTTGATACTTTTGATCACAAAATTGAGAAACACTTAACAGGTTATGTTCAAGCTGTTTGACAAAGTTTACTTTGTCAACTTTTAAATTACCATTGGATATACTCCCTCTGTCAGAAATATATCCTCCAGCCTCACCTCCAAACTAGACAGGACCTCCATTAAAATACTAAAATTGTTGAAGGAGAGATTTGTTCCATGTCATGTGCCTGAAGCATCCACTATCCACAATTCATATATTGTTAATCTTGTCATGCGGATGTTCCTACACATAAGATGAGATGATTAGTTTTGCTTGGAAACCCATGCCTTGTTGGTCTTGGATTCTTCTAATGATAGTGACATAATTGAACCAAAGTTTATGCATGGGGGTTCAATGGATATGTTTGAAGAAGAGGTTTGGGCTGCAACATCTTCCTTGATCTTCCATTCCATACCTTGATTAATCAGACAAGATGAGCTTGATGAAGCTTGTGCAGCTTAGCATTCTTCTGAAGCTTCTTTCTTTTCGGAAGAGACATTCACCATCTTTTATTCCGAAGCAGTCCTTTTCTTAGAAAGTCTCAAAGGAACTCTTTTGTTCTTTTGAGTTTTCTTGAACTTGTCTTCCAAAGCAATTTTCCCTTCGGAAGATTGAGTTTCTTATGAAAGCAACTTTGCTTTCGAGACAAGTTGTTTTCCTTTCTTTAACACTTGAACCATGTGATAGGGTCCAAATGTGAAACCTTCCTTGAATCCTTCTCTTTTAACATTATTTGCATAATGTGTGCTAGCAAGATTGTAGTAACAATCTTTGGGCCATGTGGTTATGTAGACCACATATTATGCATGCAATGTTAATTTTCTAGGAACTTGATGATTGCATTTTCTTGTTCTTCTTTTCTTCATTTACAATCTTTCCCTTTAACTTCTGATTCTTTGGTAGGATAGTAGTGTTGGTACTACACACCTTTCCTGAATTAGAGTTTCCAACCACCTGGAATCCAGCTGAAATGAACACACCTTTTGCTTTGGGTCTAACTTCAGCTTGGACTCGGCCACCTTCTTGGTAGTTTTTCTGGCTACCTTAGCTCCACTTCTTCTAGCATTGGTGGTCAGGGTTTGATCATCACTAGTAGGAGTGGGTAAAATTAACTGGTTATTCCCTATGATGGTTTCCGTTGTTGCGTCACTATTTGACTCATAGGAAGGTGGGTTAGTAGATGGAACCATCAGTAGATAGAACCGTCAGTAGATGGAACCCATTGTTCTTTAATACCACACCTTGGTTGTCTAATAGACTCATAAGAGTGTGGTGGAGCAATTTCATAGGTTCCCAACCCACCTTTGTTTTGATAACATAGTGTTGAGTGAGAGGGTGATGCAAGATTGGCTTGGAAGTTTTGCTCAGAAATAGCATGCTTTCTAGTTTGAGCCTCAGCTATTAATAGCTTGACTTAAGCCTCAGTCAATTTGGATATTAAATCCTTGATTTGAGTCCTGTAATTAGTGTGCTCATGTTTTAAAGAGGATACTATGTTTTCTAACTCCTTAATTTTATTTTGATAGTTAGACTCAGCCCTTTTAAAATCAGCTTTCAAGATATTCAAGGACTCAATGTCAGATTTAATTTCCATATTGTAGTCCACGTACATTTTAACCTTAGCAATACAGGCTGGAGTATAGAAATGTTCATATACCTTTGAGTTGTCTGTTCCAGCCATGAGTGCTTGAGCAGGGGTGACATCTTGTACCATAAACTCCAATCAACTTCTTGAGCCACAACAGTTGTCTAAGTTGACTTTCCAGCAGCTTGAGGTGTTGTAGGATGCGTGGAGGCATGAGTAGATCCTGGATTGAATTTGGGAGCTTCGCATTCCCTAGCAAATTGACCTAACTTCTGAGGGTACTACCTTCTAGTTCTTTTGTTGGACTATGTCCTGTAGGTTAACAAAGCCATTTGTTGGACTATGTCCATGTATTCCACATCATCTTGGCTAAAACACTCTAGATCTTCAAAGCAAAACTGAAAATCAGCAGAGTGTCCGCTTCCTGAGACTAATGCACAGTTGTCCTGAAAAGGATTCGGCTGAGCCTGTTGAGACCTTGGAGTGTCAAGAAATGTAATGTAAGGCCAGAGGAACATGATGGCTTCTTATAATGTGTCAGGTACTGTTGAGATAGTGGGGGTCTTGACCCTTCTGCAACCATAAGTGCATTGCAAACATGAAGGCTTGAAGGTCTGCTCACTTGGCGGAAACTCTTGTTCTCCATCTCTACATGATATCCATCTAGAATGTCGTATAGTTCAATCACGGTGAGGGAGTTCATATTTTTTGTCCTCTTGATAGAGACACAGTAGAACGTCCATTCATTGGGTAGTGCACTCATGAATTTCCTTAAGATATCTCTCAATTCAGGAGTTACTCTCACAGACTGAAAGGAGGAGATAAGATCCACTAGCTCAGGGTCTCTCCAGAAATGTGAGTAAAGTTCTCAAACTGTTGCTTCAGTGAATATTTCTTTGAGTCGTTGGAGTTTGCGTACATGTTGGTTAAGGCATCAAACAGTTCTTTAGCTGACTGGCAATGCTCAAACCCCACTATGATTGAGTTGGGTATAGCAGTCATCAGAATAGTCATGGCCATGCCAATAATATCAAGTTGTTTGTGGTCTTCTTTAGAGTAATCTTCCACTGCCTTCTCTATCATTACACCACCTCTAGTAGGTGCTGCAACCTTTGGCTTGTAAGGGCCATTGGTGATAGGTTTCCACATTCGGCTATCTTAATATTTGATGAACCCTTTAATATGTCTGCTCCATTGTCTGAAGTTTTTTGGGGTGATGATAGGTGCTTTAGTAATCACCCCCATTTCATATTCAGATTTATGATTAAGGGCCATTTTGAGTGTAGTGAGTAGGTGAGTTAGGATTGTAAGATCACACAATCAAGAGCCTAAAAAGCTCTAATACCAATTGCAGGATCAGTTTTTGTTCTCAACACAAGTATTTTCTCTCAAACTCACTAAGTAACTTTCGGGTTTGTTATGAAGCAGAATCCTTTTAAGAGTTGATGCTAATATACTAATTGAATCAAAGCAAACACAAGAGAATAGTTTTTCAAGATACTTGTATATATTTTTTCTCAACTTAAAGTATTACAAGAATCTTACAAGCATAATACGTGAGTTACAATGAGAAGCTATATATACTACTACCTACAGCTAGATATACTTTGATACCAGTTGGAAACCTTATATTAAAGAAAATACTACAAAGCAAAAGTTAAGGTATCTTAGATAAAGTATTATCTAAGATACTGTAGTCATGACATGTCTGTGACTTAACTTTTGTCACCAACTAAAGTTGGCAACTGTACTAACTAATAAAAGTGAATATTGGAATAAAGTACGGTCAACTACATGGGTTTTATAGAAAAAGCCATATAGTATATCAGAGGTTTGCAGCGGAGTGCAGAGGGACCATACTTATGTTCACTTGTTCACAGTAGCTACTTTCGAAGGTTAACTGGCTTCGGAAGAACTTGTTCTTCTGAAGCCACTTATACTTTGGAAGTGGCTACTTCTTCTGAGGCTTCCTTGGACTTCATACTTCGGAAGTTGCAGTCTTCATTTCTTCTAAGTGTTGAAGCTTCGGAAGAGCATAGACTTTGTCTTCGAAGTTGGATTTTTCCTTCGGAAGTTGATCTTGCACTTGACTTTGGAAAAACTCCAATTGTCTTTGGAATTTCCACTCTTAGCTTTGGAAATCCTTTATCAGTTGTACCAAAATAGTCTAATTGGTTTGGTTTTGGTTTCACCAGCCTTTCTAGAACCAACAGAATAGTTGTAAACACTTAGCTAAATATAATCATTTTAATTACAATTCATAATGTCTTAATAACATGGTAAAAATGAAAAATTAAAAGGTTAAAATGTCAAAAAGAAATCAAACTTGTCGCGTGGAAGGTGCATGTCACGCGAAAGGTTGAAAAGATGAGAACTTTGACTTCTCATGCGAGAAGTTAGAGTAATTTAAATATCTAGGTCGTGCGATTAGTTGACTATTTGCATGATATCTTTGAAAAATTCTTCTCTAAAATTCTAAGTGTTGAAACCCAGTTTGATCGATTTATATTACTCATTATGGTCGCCTATTGATTTCGAAGCGTGTGATAAGATATATTGATGTTTAGATCCTTGATTTGTGTGTGTTTGTTTCACAACCGAGTGTCAAATGGACTAATACGTTAAATTGAACAAATTAAAAATAATAAACCTTAATAGTACCTTAATCGACACCTAATGAACATGCATAATTGATTAAAACACTCTAAAATTGAAAGATTGAAAATTTTGAACTTAAACAGACCTGACGCGTTCGACAAGTTCATGGAATATGAACAGACGCGAAAAGTTTCATATTGATTGGAACTAGTCACGTTAAAAGTTGTCTTGTCGCGTGAGAAGTTGAATTCTGATAAAATTCAAATTCATGCAATTACTTTACTTATCGCGCAAGAAGTTCAATTTTCAAAAGTTAAAATCATTCTATTACGCTACTAGTCGTGCGAGAACTCCAATTCTACAAAAAAATTCTAAGTTTTGAGATTTTTTTAAGTCTGAATTTTATAAACGTTGTGTATGCTTATAAAGTATGTTTCATGTTTCATATGGCAAGACCTATGGTTTCTAACAAAAACCATAATGTTGTTGCTTATCTCGAGGATGTTCCTCAAGACATCCCAAATCTTTCATGCTATATTTGTTAATCCTACCATTTATACTTATGTGATTAATCAGTTCTGGAAATCAGTTGCCAATAAAATAGATGTTGATGGAGAACCATGCAGTATTGCCACCGTTAAGGGAAAGAAGATAGTTATCACTACTAAAGTAATTAATAGTATGTTACTTTTATAGGATTAGCCTCATGCTCCTATAAAGATAGATGATGATACTGCAAAAAAATTGTGAGGTCCGAATGGGTTATAGTCACCGATACCCATCTCTAGTAAAGAAGTACTTACCTCCATTTTGGAAGTACTTGTTTCATGTCATGATCCATTGCCTTAGCAATCAAAAGGTTGGCATGGATAGTCTATGTGTTTTTTTCAGATCCCTACTTGTATCACTAGTTGATGAGTTTCCATACAACATATTCAAAGCTATTTTTTTTGAGATACAGAAGAATGTGTAAACTGCAGCGGTAAAGAAGTGAATGTTTCTCATTCGGAGTTAGGTATATCTGATTCATGTACCTATGTTGTAATGGTGACGAAAAAAGGTATCTTCATTTATCTTATGGGAGCATATGGGAATGCTTGGGATGGATCCCACATTGCTAAACTTGGGAGGTTTGTTGACGGATTCTAATCTAAGGCATGACCTCAAGAGACAGAGACTCCTCATGTACATAGAGATCATACAACTGATACATCCACAAGTTCTACACAAGAAGCACTAGAGTTCTCGTGGTGCTGAGAGGTCTAATATATATGAGATGGATACTTGGAAACAGGGTAATGAAGATGGTAGTGAGATAGACCGTGATTAGATTGGGAACGTACTGTATGTATTACAAGAAAGTATCAAAGTGGAAGAAACTCCTGCCAAACGCATGGCTGAGGAACGTGATGCTGACTTCGTTCCTAATGATATTCTCATTACTACCCAAGAAAGGAGGAAGAGAATGGCAAGGGTAGCCGGTGAAAGTCCACGTGGGAGGGGTAGAGGACGTGGAGTGTTGAGAAAATGTCAGACCCCAATTACCACTGTGAGGATTGAGGAGGTACACATGTCTGATATTCGTGTCATAGTCAGTGAGGCTAATACATCTATGACTATTACCAAGTCATCAACTATAAATTACCAAGTCATCAACTATAACATCAACATCTATGCCCACTACTAATGATATTTTTAGACACCACCACTGGAGCAAACTCATTAGGTTCTTTTTGGTGATGCTTATTATGTAAACACTAATCCTGAGCCACAACCGCAAATCAAAGTGTTCTTCTTTATCAGCCACTAGGGTTACTTAGAATTAGTGTTGGAGAGTCAACAAGAGTTCATGTTTAGTTATGTGCAAAGAAGACACACGACATTGATGATTTATATCAAAGTACGTTGGAGAAAGATCAGAGAATAAAGAGTTTAGAGAGTCAACAACAGTTCATGTTCAGTTATGTGTAGATTATGGAACATAACTTAAGAGTTCTCACTTCATGGGTATATTCATCATTCACTCAACAAAATACTATAGAGGTTGGAGAACAAAATGGACAACAAGCTGCTGGTCTCGAACCTGTTGATGAGCCTACTACTGATATAGAGCTTATTGTTGATCTTGTAAATGCAAAAAGGACAACAGACACTGTTGATGTTGATCAAAAGCCTATGTTAGATGTTCCTATTCAAACTACTGATGATTAAACTATACCATTCACTAGAGAGGCGTTTGTGGAGCTTGAGCATGCTATGCCCATTCTAACCTAGTAGATGATGATGATGATTTGGATCATATAGATTTTGGTTTTAGTGATGAAGAGGATGATGATGATGATGATGATGATGATGATGATTATAAGAATGATTATGGTAATGATGGTGATGAAAGGATGATGATAAGGGAGACGGTGATAAGAAGGATGATGATGATGATAAAGGTGGTGATACGGGTGCTGCTACTGGTACTTTTGGATCCTTGAGCACTACCAATCTCTCTAGGCAAGTCTTGATTATAAGTTGACTACACACCGTTAGATCATGCCACAGAAGTTGCGTATAAGAAGGAATTTTACTCTTTCTTGCAAAGATTGATTGATGTGGAAGAAGACGATGATTTTGGCTAGTTTGATGATTTAGAAGAGACTGTGAATTACACTGATGTATTCAAAAATAGTCATAAGGACTTATTTTCTTATATATTGATTGAAGAGAGAGAGAGAGAGAGATAGTTGGGGAGACAAGTGCTACACAAATGACTGACAAGAAAGTAGATCAAACTGGTCAAAGTGTTGTATGCCAGGTTAGAAATCTTACTGTTGAAACTCCTCCATTGCCGGCTTACATACACACGATGAGGCATTCCAAACCTTTCACAAGGTATAGAAACTCAGAACCTATTATCAGTTGGGCGTATGATGCTGAGAATAAACATTATGTGATTAAAAGACGAGGTGGAATGATAGAGTATATTCAAGATGAACACGATTTCCATAACTCAAAGCATCTGTCATGGGTTGTGTTCCATTCAATAACCCTGGTAATTATAGAAAGGGTAATTGAATCAGAAATATGATATGGAGGCACAATAAAACCAACTTCAAAGACTTTAAAACAGCCAAATCTAACATCATTAAAGATGAGACCTAGAATTATCCTAACATGAACAAACCAATGAAGATAAGGGTTTATAAGCATTCGAGATATGTTAGAAAGGTTATACCCGCTCCACTGCTAGTTAATAGTTTGTCAAAGCTTATGTGGTGGAGTTGTGAAAAGGAGACGGGACATGCATTGATACATTGTGTTGATAAAGATTACCGGATCACCGACCCTATGGATTTGCTCAAATTTGGAAGAGATAAGATGAGGTTGCAGGCTTTTCTAAATACAGCTGATAAATCTATTCATATTATAGCAGCATAGTTTGGTTGGTCAATCACGAAGACCCTGGATTAGAAGATGTATGCTTATGGGGGCAGTTACAAGGTCGATGATGTAGACTTCTTAATGCATTGATTTACCGAGTCTAGCGGGAGATTGTTGGAGTTGAACCTAGAGGCTTAGGAAATTAAATCAAGATGAAGATCAAGTTCAAGTCAAGTGACAAATTGAAGAAGACGCACAAAAACTTACGTATCGCACGACAACCACTTGTCGCGTGAGAACCTATTGACTCGCGCGAGAACTACTAATTTATTATATATAGAAGTTTTGTAATGTAATTAGCAAGCTTTTGTCATTTCCTGAATTTCACACTCATTGTAAACAATCAAATTTAGAGAGCAACATACTTGGAAGTTTATTTACATTTATGTTAATGTGTGTTTGATTCTACTTCTTCTTATCCCGTGAATGATTGCATTCGACATTCTCCTCACGAGATTGATCTTTATTATTATGACGATCCAAAGATAACATGGAACAAAAGTCCTAACTACTATTGTACAAGGACTAATATCACCATCTCCTCCGCAAGATTTCTTACCATCTTAGGTTACATGACACAAATGGAGAATCCTCCTTCTCTAAAGAAGTAGTAAGTGTGCTAGAACCGTGTGTGAAGTAGTAAGTGTGCTAGAACCGTGTGTGTGTGTGTGTTTCTGCTAGACAGAGTCCGAATGAGAGAAGAGAGAATGAGAGTGAAGGTGGAGTGTGTTCAAGTTGCAATCAAGGATAGTGGTGGAGGATGGTGACAATGGTGGGTGTTGTTAAAGGGAGTGGATTGGTGGGTTAGGGGCGGCCAATTTGGAGTGTAGTAGAGTGGTTTTATTTTAAACTTTTATTAGTAGTTATTAGTAAGTTGTATTATTTTGAAGTGTAGTGTAATATTTTTTATAGTAAAGAAAAGTTAGTTGATAAGTATTAAGCATGCATAGGAGTGTTTCAACCATGAATTATATGTATATATATACATATTTTAATTGTTTCAATTAAGATTAAATTTTTGCAAGGGTGACTAATTAATTTTTTCGGAACACTAAGTTACCCTATGCTAAGGCTAGATTTAGCTAAATCATTACAAAAAGCACATGAAATAACAAAATTGAAAATAATATTAATAACAATAATAATGCTAATGCTAATAATGATAATGACATTAACATTAATATCAATTGCATGGATAGTGATGTAGAAGGTTAAAGGTTAGAATTATGACCTAGAGGTCGGTTGTCACATTCTCCTATTGTTTAGGAAATTTCGTCCCAAAATTTTTAGCTTCGATAAATTCCAAAATGAGTGGGTTTGAAGAGGTGCAGATAACTCTTTTTCATCTCATCTTCTCGCTCCCAAGTGAATTCAGGTCCTCGCCTAGAATTCCATCTTACCTTGACCTTGGGTATGCGACTTCGCCTGAGTTTCTTGACTAGCCAGTCGGTTATCTCTATAGGCTCTTCCACGAAGTTCAACTTGTCATTAATCCTTGCTTCTTTCAAAGGTAACTCCATTTGTGTTATCTTCCATGCACTTCTTCAAATTTGACACATGGAAGGTGTCATGTATGTAACTTAACTCTTGAGGTAGCTTTAATTTATATGACACGAGGACAATTCTCGTAGCTTTCCTTTCTTTCCAAACCTCACAGTTCCTTTCCATGGTGCTACTTTTAGCATTACTCTATCACCCACTTGAAATTCTAAAGGATTTTGCCTTTTGTCAACATTGCAGGACCGGTGAAGGGTATGCACTTACAACACAACACCACAATGAGGAGGGTTGCTAAGAACACTTAATAGATCAAATAGGGAACTGGTTAACCTTTTGGTAAAGATGCTAAGAACATAAGTAAAGAAGAGACAGAACAAGATGGGAAAACACACAAGTAATTGGTTTTCAAGAATTTTGTATATTGCCTCTCAAGTTCTATTACAAGTGTTACAAAAGCATATCAGAAAGTTACAAGTACTAGAGATACATATACTACATCCTACAGCCAGCCATACTTTAAAGGTCATCTGGATACAATTGACTAGATAACAAACAAAATCAATGTAGAGTCAAAAGGCAGATTGCCTTTTGACTAGTGACTATGACATGCCATAGCTCACATCCTAATATATTACAAAATAGATAAAGTACATAAAGTAGAAAGTTACAGACTCAAGACCTCAATGTACAGTTACCAAAAGCATGGACCTTTCACCAACTTATGTAAAGTTAGTGTCTCATCAAAGTTGCAGCTGAAAGGGGTCCGACTTTCTATAAAAGGTACATCAAATAAAGCATGTGTTCAAAAGTCTTTGGTAAAATTTGTCTTCAAGTTTTGGCTTCGAAAGACTTTTTCTTTGAAGCTTCAGAAGACTTCATCTTTGGCTTCGAAAGATATTGATCTTGGCTTCGGAAGATTTCACACTTGGAGTATTCTCTAAGGCAGAGTGTGAAACTTTCGAAGCATTCCACTTCAGTACACTTGTGCATGCATACATGAGAGACTTTGGGTGTTTAGGTTGCATCAGCCTTACATTTAATCTGTACAAACTCCCTCTAGGCTGATGCTACCAAAACACTTTGAAGACTTCAGATATTTGTCCTCATTAGGATAATGACCATCCCTTTCTTCATGAGATGATCAGGATCACTCAGACTCTCAAAGTGTCTTCTCATGTCAAAGAGATCATGCCGAGGCAGATTGAACATATCCTGCCATGTGTAAACATGTTCAACACCTTGATCTCTGATGACATGCCATCTTTCTAGATTTGTAGTGTATCTCCATTATAAGATGGATCTTCCTGATGCTAGAGGAGCTACTTGAATTGGAGTTAGTGGAGCAACCTCTATTTGCACATCCTCAGGATGTTCTGACTCATCCTAAGGTCTTGAGATGGATGCTTCTTTCTTTTTCTTCGTTGGCTTTGGTTTGGAAGCCATCCTTTTTCTCCTCTTTGAACCTTTTAACTGAGAAGACTGGCCTACAACACCTGATTGATCTTTTTTGTCTTTCTCAGTTGGGTCTTCCTCTCTCACAGATTTAGATTAAGAGGGGACACAACCTTGCTGTGGATCAGAAGTGGAAGCTTGCTAAGGCTCAACAGGGGATTTAGGTTGTGTTGTCTCAAATGGTTCAACCTTAATCTCTACTTCTTGAGGAACCTGACTTGGTAAGGAGTGTAAGTCAACAAGTTGACCTCTTTGAATCTTCTGCTTGACCACCCTAGTGTGCTCATCCATGGTGGACAGAGACATAGGGCCAAGTCTCCTTCCGGAGAATCCATACAACTTCAAGAAGCTCATCATCCTCTGCCTATTAGTAGACTTCTTCATACTTTTCTTGATAATGTCTCTTGACTTTGCATCCTCTTCCCTTAACTTCCTTTTGGTTATTTTTCTTTCTTTGACTATCTCAAGTTCAAGCTATTTGAGGTACTCAAACTTAATGTAATCGAAGGGTAAGGGAAGAAGTGCAGCAGCCTGATAGAGGCCTGTGGCACTTAGGTAGTTGATCATGTTGATCCTATCCTTTTCTTTGTCTACTGAGGTTCTTGTGGAACCACATTCTCTTGTACAAGATTTTCTTGAACTAGGGACAAAGTAGGCACATGCTTGTACAGTCTTTTCTTTCTTCTTTCTTTTTTGATTTGAAGTAGTAGCTTTGCATCCTCTGCCTCCTTTCTTTCCTTTAACAATTACATGTCAGTCTGTTCATTTAATTGATCTAAGGGGAGGAAGATGATATTATCAATGTCATAGTTCCTGGTCGACAAGTATTTGATCCTGACTGCCCTCAACTCATCATCCTGAGTGTTTGGACTAGGAACAGCCCTGATAGCAACTTCCATGAGTCTTGCAGACCTAGTAGAGGAACTTTCTCCCCTAGCTTACTTTTCCTCTCTCTCTCCCCTCCTCCTCAATCTCCTCAGAAGTCAATTTTCTTTTCCCTTTGTCACTCACATACCTTTGTGACTCAGGGTGGAGAGAGCTTTGGCCTTCATTGCTTGGTGTAGCTTCTAAGCTCTGACCAGAGAGAGGTTGAGATGCACCTTCACCAACAGGTGTCTCATCAAGGGAATGAACCTTTGCAGCAGTTAATGGGGAAACAGGGCTCTCAGGTTCTACCACTAGGCCTTCAACAAAGGTTTCCCCTATGAAGCTAATCTTAGGGTCTGCCTCAACATCTAGTTGACCAATGATATCACCTGATTGCCTTAGTCTCCTTCTTAAGCTAAACTCTGCAGTGATTCTATCTTGAATTATTTGAGCCAGCTTGTCAGCTTGTCTTGATTGGCTTTGGTTGACAAGTGGCATGCTGACAAGGTCAAGACTTTCAAGAAGTTCAAGGTCTGAAAATTGAAGACTTTTTGCTGACCTTGAACTCTTTGAAAGATAAGGGCTCTTCTATTTTCGTCATACATCCACATAATAATGTGATTTGAAGTTGGTGGAGATGGCATTGCCCTTGTTAGTCCTTCCTCAAAAAGACTCTGAATGTAGGAGTCTATGGAGTCCACATCAATTTGAACTTGAGGAAGTTGTTGAGTATGCACAATTGCAAGTGAGGATGGTGAGTCCTCTTTGTCCATACTCCCTAAAGAACTCTTAGGTTCTTTAACTGTAATACTTTATCCCCTTTTTTGGTAGCATCACCCTCTTTCATAGATGAGCTAGGAGTTAAGTGAATTATACTCACAGGTTCATGTGTTCCTGGTTGAGCTCTTCTTAAAGGTCTCCCAACTAGTTTTTCCCTATGATAAGAAATCTTAAGTTGCTGATCATTGACCTTGTTTTGCAAGGTAGTCACTTGAGATTCAAGATGACTGACCTTAGAGACTAAATAGGTGCATGTTTGTGACAGTTGTTGCACCTTTAGCCTCAAATTACCCTTATCTTTATCAGAAAAATCATTGGGGGATGAGATGATTGGACCAAAGTCCTCTCTCTCACCACCAGCTTCAGGATCTTGGCTACTCGATTTTCTCTGCTCACTAACAGCCTCATTTGAGATGTCAATGGGCTGAGTTGCCATGGTTGACGTCTGAATGATGTAATCACTTACAGAAGTGAGAGCCTCTTCCATATGGATATCATGAACAAGTTTAGAAGTATCCACCTCAGTGATGGGTGATTGATGTGTGCTAGACATAGGAGACTCAGGAGCACTCATCTCTTTTTGAGAAGTGGAAAAGAAGAGAGAGTCATGGTACTCAATAAAACCTAAGTCTTCATCAGTATAGATGTCAAGGTTAGGAATAGGTTGATTTAAGTCTAAAGGCTAGGGATGGTAGCTGTCCCCTGAAGGTTGTTCACTTGAGTGTTGAGACTCAGAGTGAATGCTTAAGGCAGTAGGGCTTGTGAGCTCATCAGGCAGAGCATGAGGAACCTCGGCACTGATCTTTGAAATAATGGGAGTGGTCTGCTCCTCAAGAGAAGTGGGAGCTCCAGTATCCACTTCAACCTGTATGGGTAGGTATATGGGTGCCTTCACAGACTCAATAGTTTGAGTAGGGGTTCGTTTGGATTTTCTTTTGTTGGTGAGGGTGATTTGAGACTGTTGTGGTGGTTGAGATGTAGAAGGTGTGGGTTCTACACTAGCTTGTGCTACTAGGTTGTCACCTTGAGAAATGAGCTCTAACATTTTTGGGACAAGGGTTGTTCTACCCCTGAGAAGCCAACAGTTGGCTTCCTCAATATTTTAAAGATGTCGGGCTTCATCTGTCGCAATTTAAGAATATTACCTGTTTCCCTCAACTATGAACCCAGTTCGCAGTTAAGAATATATTGAACACATCTAGGAAACATGTAATACTCTAAGGAATCTGGTCCCACCCTGAAGCTGGTGGTGAGAGAGAGGTCCCACCCTCCATGCTTGTTAGACAAGCTGTGGATAACCACATGAAGCCAGTATTTCCACTGGGATGAGACCTTCCCTTTCTTGAAGGTCTTTACAGGGAAATCTCCCTCATAGCCCATCTGCTCAAATGAATGATTAACAACTTCTTTTGTGTAAAACACCATTCCCGGGACGCTTACAGCTGGTCATTCATCGCACATAAAACATATATTTTCATCATTTTACATAAAAACGTTGCAGTAGAAACATTAAGAACAACATTTTCATTTCATTAAAAATGCTTTTGCAAAATAATACAATTGTTCATTACATAATATCATTTATTCACATTACATGCAAAAACATTAAACAAAAGAATGCCATCCAAAAGAGCTGAGTAGTCGCCCTGTGCCATCCTCAGCAATATTACCTGCCAACCGGAAACACATCAAAGTCAACATTGTTGAGTGAGTTCTACTTTTAAATAAAACATACTTTACTTTCCTTTATAAAACCATTCGTTACTTTTGTACGCCATCACACAACATACATACACAGATAATATAGTTATTATCTTCCATTACATTCGTGACATTCTTTCATTCATTAATCATCGCACGTTACATCATCATTCACTTCATTCGTTCATAACTTCCTTTCTTACGTTCTTTAATTTCACACTTATCGCACATGTCGCACTTATTTCACCTTCTTATCTTCGTACCCATCGTACATATCGCACAAATCGGACCAACGGAGTGGTCACTAAAACCGACTCCTCCTGTGTGTGTGAACTCTTAGGGTTTAGCAAAAATCGCACGCCAGCTCATGGGTTAGCCCAAATCGCACGCTACATAACACACAGTGAATACCACATCACACGTATTGGAGCAGTAACCAAGACTGAACTCCTATTGTGTCTATAGTCCCATATGAGTTAGCCAAGATTGCACGATTTAAATACACACACAGTTGAGCTAACAACTCTCAACGAGTCATGAACCTCCTTTCTTTCTCTTGCAAGCCATTCTTACACTCATTCATTCATGCTTGCATTCATTCATTACGTTCCTCTTTTCATTATCTTCCACTTTAATGTACATAATACTTTCATTGCATTCATTAACATTCAACACAACCCACGAGAATACAATCATACATAATAATAAGGAACATAACATCATACCACATTATCACACAAGGCAATATCGCACATACCTAACATACATCACATACAATCATACAAAGTCATACATCACACAAATCATGCGCATCACATAATATATTCCATACAGTATCACACACCATCATACACCCCCCTTATATCATCCATGCCCATCACGTCACCTACAACCCCAAAGGTCCGAGTCTATGTCTGCACTTTCCGGAAAGTTAGACAATAAACTATGGTCATTCGGGCATACGGACCCTATCCGGTCGTTTGGTCTTCCATACGTATGAGAACACTCAGGCGAATGGACCTACAGTCGCATAGCCTCCAATAGAATGATTCCTATACGCATGAACCTCAGTCGCATGGTATCCGGGCGTATGAACCCCATTCGCATGACCTTCATACGGATGACCATCAGTCGCCCTCCTTTCGTGCGAATGAACCTCAATCACATGGTATCCGGGTGCATGGACTTCCAGTCGCATAGCCCTAGCTGGGTGCAGAATGCAGTTCATTCCGAACTCAATCTGCTATTTTCGACCTCCAAACCCTTCCAAACCTCTTCTAAGCTCAAATCAACTATTCTAAACCTTAAGGAAGCATACCACGACAACATACAAGCACAACAAAGCCCAAAATCAAGCCCCACCCACATCAAACACATACACATACGCATACATTCGGTTAACACCCAACACTTCAAAAAAAATATTTTTAGATGTGTTCCAGCCCCAAAATCATTCAAAAACATGTAAAAGAGGGGTCCTAGAACTCACACAAACTATCTCGTCGTGTAGAACTTTGATTCAACCCGCTACACTTCAACTTTCACGTTCGAGTCCACCAGAACCAAGCTTGAAACCCTCTTTTCCTTCTCTTCTCCCTTTGGCTGAGTTTTTTTTGCTAGTATGGTGAGGGTGTGGGTTGCCCTCCCCATTTTTTACCCCCACTCATCCAAATTTCTTCCCGTTTTGGCAAGTTTGGTCCCTTGACTTTAGGCTTTATTTCTTTTTCTTCTTTCGTCGGCTTCAAAGAAAATTTCCGGGTGTTACAAGTCCACCCCCCTTATATAGGTTTCGTCCCCGAAACATGTTATTCCTTAAACAATTGCGGGCAATACTGTCTCATCTCTTTTTAAGTCTCCCACCTGGAATTCAATCGGTCTACATCGTTTATCAACATATGACTTCTTGTCTATCTTTGGCTACATTCATCAGGGCTTTGACCCTTTTAAGCTTCTTAGTCGTAGCCTCGATAACCTCAATACTTCCCATACGGCAATTGGTGCTCGACCTTCACTTGAAAACAAGTAAAACATTTACTCTTGTACTCCACCATATCACGCTTCATACCCGGCCGCCAATAATCTTTACTCGGGTTTCGGTACATCTGACAGTTGGGATATTAGTGTATCCACATACCTCACATCGGCCAAGTAGGCAATATGTCCACGCCTCATGCACTTTTCCGCCACCGCCATCGAAATCACCTTCAAAATCGTCGAGACTCGATCACCTTTACCCGTCACCGTGATCCTGTCAGGCGCTTCACCCGTATCATCCTTTTGCAGCATACAGTGCTCGCTTCGTAGTACGCCAAACAATCCATTCCTAGGACCACATCGAAGGGTGTATCTATATTCTTACTAATAACAGTCAATTTAGCACAGAAAGCAGCAGGAATAAAACTTTTACTAGCGCCAACATCGAATAACACCAAGGCTAAAGATTGATTTACTAGAAACATACCTGACACAACATCGGGGTTCATCCTAGCCTCCTCATGCATCATCGTGTAGGTGTTGCGTTCGCCCTCTGTCCTTCTCCTTCGGTCCTCTTCACTCCCAAACCTTCCGCCCTTGGCTTCTTACAGTCCTTGCTTATGTGGCCAATTTCTCCATAATTGTAACATCTCATAGTCCCACAATCTCTAGCCACATGACCAGGCTTCCCATACTTGAAGCAAGTATTCGGTCCCCTTTTGCATTCTCTCGAATGCTCCATCCCCCATTTACCACATCTATTCGACCCCGCACCAGGTGTGACCACACGACGATCATCCCCCCGTGCCTGCTTATTATTCGTCAGGACACCACCACGTCTGGTTCTCTTCTCACTCCAGCTCCGGTCTCCATCACCTTTATCGCTGTCTTCAGCCACCACCACTATAGTTCTTTCATCATACAATCTCACCGCCAAATCAACTGCTGACCTAAACATGCTCGGTCGGGAAAAGATCATGCACCTACGAATGTCCGTCGGCAAGCCCTGAACTCTTGATCTTTTGCGAAAGAGGTGTCACCTGATCCGGCACCAGCCATGCCATTTAGTTGAATTTGGTGGTGTATTGTTGATGTGTCATCGTTCCCGCCTCCAGTTGCAGGAACTCCCTCTCAAATTTATCCATCTCACCCTTCTGATCGCCCGACTACCCTCAACTTGGACTATATTGTCCCACCAACATAAAGCTGAGTCCACAAAAGATTGGGTAGCAAACTTCACCTTTTGGTCTTCTCGGCACTTGCTAATATTTAGAACAACTTCCATTTCCATCACCCATCGGTGAGCAGCAGCAGCAGTGCCATTGCCATCAAAAGTTTAGGGCTTGCATCGTTGAAACGCCCCATAGTTACAGCTTTGTGCCGCCTCCGGCGCAGGCTCTTCCTCTTCTTCTTCCTCTTCGTCATGAGAGAGATTCGTTTCAGTCTCGGTCCGTCTCCTTTCGCACGCCGGTCTACTCCTTTCCTTTCTCTCCCCATCTCTAACAGTCTTTATCACTTCAGTCACCACAGATGGTAGGATCGTCTGCATGACCTGATGCACTTCTTCCGCAACCGCATCTTTCATCGAGGCTCTCAGATTAGCACTTTCATCACCGCCCTCCGGATGAGGGGTCTCGGGTTCTTCATGCACCACTTTTTCAACTCTAGGTCTTCCTCTTATGACCCGTGGTTTAGGACCACGTCCACCACCACCCCTACCATGTGAAGCTTTTGAATATCTACCACCAGCCATTCACACGCACACTGAAAGATTCAAACACCAACACGGTCATTCAAGGGAACAACTCCGTTTATGTTAAGTATAGTAAGTCCCTAATTCCAGTGGCCAGTTTTGATTAGCCACTTACCTTACTCTTTATATCCCAAGCTTTACCTGTCCTGACTACATCAGTATTCAAATCTGCCAGCAACACACAAACCACATAACATGCGCACATAATACCTATTAACATTAAAGAAAATACCTGATGGCACACATCTACTCAGATCGGCATCCCTTCCCTTTTCGTCATATTCTCAGTTTAAGTTAAGGTTTATTTTGAAAAATTTACCCATTTCACATAAACTTTGGCTCTGATACCAACTTGTAAAGCCCCATTCCCGGGATGCTTACAACTGGTCATTCATCGCACGTAAAACATATATTTTCATCATTTTACATAAAAACGTTGCAGCGGAAACATTAATAACAACATTTTCATTTCATTAAAAATCCTTTTGCAAAATAATACAATCATTCACTACACAATATCATTTATTCGCATTAAAATGCAAAAACATTAAACAAAATAATGCCATCCAAAAATCCTCAGCAACATTACCTGCCAACTGGAAACACATCAAAGTCAGCGTTGCTGAGTGAGTTCTAGTTTTAAATAAAACATACTTTACTTTAATTAATAAAACCATTCGTTACTTTCATACATGATCACACAACATACATACACATAGATAATATAGTTATTATCTTCCATTACATTCGTTACATTCTTTCATTCACTAATCATCACACGTTACATCATCATTCGTTTTATTCATTCATAACTTCCTTTCTTACGTTCATTTATTTCACATTTATCGCACATTTCACGCTTATCGCACCTTCTTATCTTCGTACCCATCGTACATATCGCACAAATCGCACCAACGGAGTGGCCACTAACACTGACTCCTCCTGTGTGTGTGAACTCTTAGGGTTTAGCAAAAATCGCATGCCAGCTCATGGGTTAGCCAAAATGGCACGCTACATAACACACAGTGAATACCACATCGCACGTATTGGAGAAATCACCAAGACTAAACTCCTACTGTGTCTATAGTCCCTAATGAGTTAGCCAAGATCGCACGCTATAAATACACAAAGTTGAGCTAACAAGTCTCAACGAGTCGTGAAGCTCCTTTCTTTCTCTTGCAAGCCATTCTTAAACTCATTCATTCAGGCTTGCATTCATTCATTACGTTCCTCTTTTCATTATCTTCCACTTTACGTTAGTTAATACTTTCATTACATTCATTAACGTTCAACACAAACCACGGGAAGACAATCATACATAATAATAAGGAACATAACATCATACCACATTATCACACGAGGCAACATCGCACATACCTAACATACATCACATACAATCATACAACGTCATACATCACACAAATCACGCGCATCACATCATATATAACCATACGGCATCACACATCATCATACATCCCCCTTATATCATCCATGCCTATCACTTCATCTACAACACCAAAGGTCCGAGCCTATGTCTGCACTTTCTCGATAGTCAGACAATAAACTATGGTCATTCGGGCATATGGACCCTATCCGGTTGTATGGTCTTCCATGAGTATGAGAAAACTCAGGCAAATGGACCTACAGTCTTATAGCCTCCAATCACATGATTCCTATGCGTATGAACCTCAGTCACATGGTATCCGGGCGTATGAACTCCATTCGCATGACCTTCATGCTGATGACCCTCAGTCTCCCTCCTTTTGTGCGAATGAACCTCAATCACATGGTATCCAGGCGCATGGACTTCAAGTCACATAGCCCTAGCTGGGTGAAGAATGCAGTTCATCCCGAACTCAATCTACCATTTTTGACCTCCAAACCCTTCCAAACCTCTTCTAAGCTCAAATCAACGATACTAAAGCTTAGGGAAGCATACAACGACACCATACAAGCACAACCAAGCCCGAAATCAAGCCCCACCCGCATCAAACACATACACATACGCATACATTCGGTTTAACACCCAACGCTTCAAAAAAATGATTTTCAGATGTGTTCCAGCCCCAAAATCATTCAAAAACGTGTAAAAGAGGGGTCTTAGAACTCACACAAATAATCCCGTCGAGTAGAGCTTCGATTCCACATGCTACACTTCAACTTTCATGTTCAAGTCCACCAGAACCAAGCTTGAAACCCTCTTTTCCTTCTCTTCTCACTTTGGCTGAGTTTTTTTTCCAAGTATGGGGAGGTTGTGGGCTGCCCTCCCCCTTTTATACCCCCACTCATCCAAATTTCTTCTCGTTTTGGCAAGTTTGGTCCCTCGAACTTTGGGCTTTATTTATTTTTGTTCTTTCGTCGACTTTAAAGAAAATTTTCGGGTGTTACATTTTTGGAAGAACACCACAACTTCTTCATCATCCAGCTGAAGATGATTGTTGATGATGGCTGGAGTGATGAAGATTGTTCTCCCCTACACTGTGGCAGATAGTGCCTTCTCCCCATCCTTAACGACGTCTTAGCAGGGGTACCAAAATTCAAGCAGATTATCCGCATACAGAGTAGGATGAATGGAAAGGAATGTGAAGTAGTTAGATAAAGCCAAGAAACGGCAAATCTCTGAGAAATATGGATCTTTCTCAGAGTTTAACAGAGCAACTTGGTTGTGTTGCCTGTGTAACTGCATGGAGCAATCGGGGTCATTTCTTCGGTTAAGGTTGGCCATTGTGAGAAAGCTTAAAGGTGAAGGAAAGAAGAACGAAGACTGTTTTAGAGAGATATTTGGGAATTTAGGTTTGGAGGAAAGATGAAGATGATAGACAGAGGGGGAACCATTGGGTTTATATGTGAAAAGGATTTAAGACGAAGTTAATGAAAGAGAATAAACTTTGAAATCCGGATGTCGGTGCCACCTCTGAAAAAGTATTTTGCTTTTTGCTCAAAAAGGAGTTTTCTTGATAGTCAAAAAAGCTTCCGAAGGTAGATTGTCTTCGGAAGTTTTAATGAAAAAGCATCTGAAGCCAAAATGACTTCGGAAGAATTTCCTAACAGTTTTGAAAATTTTTTCTTTGGCAGAGAATTAAGACTTGGATGTTTTGTTCTAAAGAACAAAGCATCTGAGAGTTAATTTGCTTCGGAAGGAAATTGTCCTTGAAAACATATAAGTACCTAAGAGAGATTTTTAAGCTTCAGAAGATATTATTCATTTATGTTAACTGCCTAAGTAATTTTCCTTTGGAAGAAATGTCAGAAATATCTTCTTATCTTTTTACATAATGAACAATATGTTTAATTAGTCAAAGTTAACATAAATGTTCATTTATGTAAACAGATAGGCTTTTGTAAACAGATAAGATACTAATCCATTTTCAAAGTTATCACTAATTAAATGATACCTGATATTGATATGTTTTGTCCTTGAGTGCTGCACAGGATTCTCTGTGATGGAGATAGCACTGTTGTTGTCTATGTGAATGGGAGTCTCCTTGAAATTTAATCCATAGTCAAGCATCTAATTCTAAATCCAAAGCACTTGAGCACACAAGCTTGCAGTAGCAATGTATTTAGCTTTAGCAGTTAATGTAGAGACACATGATTGTTTCTTGTATTGCCATGAGACAACCCTTACACCAAGAAACTGACATCCCCTAGATGTAGACTTTGCAATCATCTTGCAACCACCATAATCATTAACTATATAAGCATACAGATTGAAGTCAGAATTCTTAGCATACCAAAGACCAAGTGTTGAGGAACCTTAGAGGTATCTTAGAATCCTCTGGACAGTGATGAGGTGAGACATCTTGGGGTTGGCTTGATATCTTGCACAAATACATGTGCAAAACATGATATCAGGCCTGCTAGCTGTGAGATACATAAGAGACCAAATCATAGCCCTGTAAAGGTGTTCATCCACACACTCCCCCTCAAGATCAGGCCCAAGGGATTGGTTTCTTTCTATGGGTGTCTTAGCAATCTTACAATCAGTCATGTTGAATCTTTTGAGTATGTCTAGAACATACTTTGACTGACTAATGAAGATGCCATCTTCAACTTGCTTCACTTGAATTCCAAGAAAGAAATTGAGTTCCCCCTTGGCACTTATTTCAAATTTGTCCTTCATCAGCTTCTCAAAGTCTTTACAGAGCTTTGAATTAGTTGAACCAAAGATGATGTCATCTACATACACTTGAAACAATATTAAGTTATTTCCCTGTCCTTTGATGAACAGAGTTGCATCTATAGGACCCCTTATGTATCCATGCTTTTAAAGATACTAAGATAGAGTCTGATACCATTTCCTTGGTGCTTGGTGCAGCCCATAAAGAGCTTTCTCAAGCTTGCATACATAACCAAGATGATCAGGATCTGTAAAACCAGGTGGTTGTTTGATATGCACCTCTTCATCAATCACCCTAGATAGAAAAGCACAATTGACATCAAGTTGATAGACCTTGAAGTTCTTGGATGCAGCAAATGCTAAGAATATTGCAACAGCTTCTAGTCTTTCTATAGGAGCAAAGACATTAGTGTAGTCAATTCCTTCTTCTTGTGTGTACCCTTGAACAACTAGTCTAGTTTTGTTTTTAATGACAATGCCTCTATCATCTTTCTTATTCCTAAACACCCATTTCCAAACTTTCTGACTTTTGAATTAAAGCAGCTCCTCTTGCATGGCTCAAATCCAACTTCTATCCTTCAGAGCCTCATCAATTTTCTTTGGCTCTATTTGGGACAAGAAACAAGAATGAAGACAAACATTTGCTTCATGGGTTTGTCCTCTTGTTCTTACCCTCTTGTTAACATCTCCAATGATGTTTGTGGTAGGGTGAGACTTGTGGATCCTTAGTTGAGGGATCATAGAAAGTTGCTGAGAGAGATCTAAATTAGAAAAATTTAGATCTGGCAGTGATGCTTCTCCCACCACATCAGCACACTTATCAATAGAAACTTGATCCAATGAGTGTGTGACATCATTGATGTTTTCATCTATGGAGTGGTTATCAGCATCCCTATTGTCTTTTACATTTGAAGCTTCTTTATCTAGTTGTAGTGCCTCTGAACTAGAATTTGAAGGCATCTCAGATGTATTAGCTGAATTTGTCATTGTTGTGCTGATAGAGACCTCATTTGCAGAAGTAATTACAACTGGACTTGAAGATGTGTAGCTTGAAAGTCTTCCAAGTTCAAATCTTGGATCAGGATCTCCTACGGATAAAATATCTATAGATCTTGAAAAATTCTCACAAGATTTGTTAAAATAGTTGGTAACTAAATAAAGATCAAATAGCCAATCAAAACCAGAATCAACCACACAGGGTGTGTGTTCATTGAAAGTCACATTGCCTGACAACTCAACAATTCTTGTTTTGAGATTGTATACTCCATAAGCCTTAGCATGAGAAGAGTATCCAATGAAATGTCCATCGTCTGATTTCTTAGAAAATTTGGCAATATGATCTTTGGTATTCAAGATGGTGCAAGGATATCCAAATGACCTGAGAAAACCAATGAAAGGTTTACTCTGTTTTGCAAATAGCAGGTAGTGTTGACTGCCTCTACCCAGAAGGTGATGGGCATCTTAGAGTCAGATAACATGGTTCTTGTAGCTTCAATCAGTGTCTTGTTTCTCCTCTCAGCAACACCAGTTTGCTGAGGAGTTCTGGGAGCATTGTATTGTCTTGTAATACCCTTTAAATCACAAAATGTATCAAGGATTTGGTTCTTGAATTCAGTTCCTTGATAACATCTTATGGTTTTGACCTTGTGATCACACTGATTCTCAATCTTTAAGATGAAATTCTTCCGAATCTCAGGGGTCTCATCCTTAGTTTTAAGGAAAAAGACCCAAGTGAATCTTGTAAAGTCATCTGTGATCGCTAAACAATAAGACGTCCTTCCTAGAATCATTACATTGGTGGGGCCAAAGATATCCATATGTAATAAGTGTAGGGGTGTAGTGATGGAGTTTCTTTCCTTAGGCTTATGAGATACATTATGTTGTTTCCCTTTCAGGCAAGCAACACAATGATCATCACTTGTAAACTCTTTCCTTGGCATTCCAGTTACCAAATCATTCTTAATAAGTTTATTCATGTTCCTAAGTTTACATGACATATTCTTTTATGCCATAGGAAAGACTCGTCACTATTAGCTTTAGATAGAGAGCATGAAACTTCTCCTGAGGGAGATGTCTCTTGCAAATCCATCTTGTACATGTTCCCTTTCCTAGGGGTTTGAGCAAGATATGCTTATGAGAAATGACCACCCCGGGCTTGAGAACAATCCACTCATGCTCAGTAAAGAGCATGTTATGACTTTAATCACAAAATTGGGATACACTTAGAAGATTTTACCCAATCTCCTTGATAAAGTTTACCTTCTCAATGCTAAGCTTACCATTTGTGACATTGCCCCTTCCAGAAATGTAACCGCCTTCATCTCCTCTAAAAGAAACTGGCCCTCCATCAATTCTTTCAAAGTTTTGGAGTAGTGACCTATTGCTTGGCATGTGCCTGGAACAACCACTATCAATGATCCAGACATTCTTGTTTGTCTTGAACTGTTCCTACACAAAGAATATGACTAGTTACATTTGGAAACCCAAGCCTTATTGGTCTTGGGCTTGTCAAAAGAAGTAGAAGGTAATGAAACAGTAATAGATATTATAGTTGTGCTTTGAAGATCTTGTGTTGTTGTTGATGGAGAACATTCAGTCACTTGGTCTTTCTTTGACTTCCACACCACCTTTGGAAGTTTGGACTTGACCTTCAAAACTTTGGAAGCTTTTGAGACTTTGGAAGTTTTGATGACTGAACCTTCGAAGGATCCTGCAAACACTACAACAGAGTTCAATGCTTCAAAAGTATTCCTTTCTTCCAAGACCAAATTTTCTTCCGAAGGCAAATTTCCACTTGTCTTCTTCTTTATTTTGGAGCTATCGAAGGAAATAGATTTTCCTTCCGAAGCTGAAATCTTCTTAGAACTCTTGGAAGTCTCTTTCTTGGTCATATGAAGAGTACCTCTTGGATTGTATGTACAATCCTTAGCAAGATGAGAAGTACTTTCACACATAACACATTCCACCTTTTTCTTCCAAAGAGCATTCTTCTGAGAACAAGGTTGACTTTGATTACATCCCTTCTCCACCTTCACATTTGTAGATGCTAGGACAGTCCTTTTGGGCTGAGAACTATTCTTGGAGTTGGATGGTCCAGGCTGTGTAGCAGTGGTATACAACAATTTAGCCTTCGTCTTGATACTGAGATGATTTGAACATGAACCAGAACTCTTGGTAGAGGAGTTCAGGTTGATGTCTTCAGTCTTAACCACTTCAAATCCTATAAAAAAAACTTGTTTCTGCTTAGAGTCAAAAGTGGCCTTGATCTCTTGAGCCTTTCTTGCTTTCTCTTGCTCTTTCTGATCAAGTTGTTCCTCATAGACTTGGTCATCGCAGTCTTCCTTCTCTCCTCAGAAGGATAGTGACTTTTCTTAGAATCCTCCTCTTCACTCTTCTTAGAGGAATTCTTCACTATCACTTCTTCGTCCTCTTCACTTAAGGGGTCTATGAGAGGAAGCTCCTCTTCACAAGTTCTACACCTAAGTGATCTTACAGACATGATTGTGTATGGAGGAGCTATCTCATTGGATCCCAGTCCATGCTTATTTTGATAACACACCTTGGCATGCAGGGATGAGGATATCATGTTCTTGAAGGTCTCTTTTTCAAGAACACATTTTTTTTCCTGCTTTGCCGATCACAAGCTCAGCCTAGCATTCAGTCAACTTAGTTATGAGATCTTTGATCTGAGTCCTCTAATTGGTGTGCTCATGTTATAGAACTGAAATGGTTTTCTCTAAGTCCTCTATCTTTAGCTTATAGTCATTTTCAGCCTTTCTAAAATCAGCTTTTAAGATGTTTAAGGACTCAAGATCAGATCTTATTTCTAAGTTATAGGACCTGTATCTGTTGACATTAGCAATACATTTAGGAGTACAGAGATGTTCTAATACCTTGGCTTCATCATGGTCAACTATCAATGCTTGGTTTGGAGATGCTTCTTCCACCTGAAAGCTCCAGTCAGAGCCTCCTTCTTAAATAGCAACTGTAGCTTGCTACTTTGGCTTCTCATTCTGGGTGGCTTTATCAGTGTAGTTTGGTCTAGACTGTGCATGGCCACCATTTGTTCTTGGTGCCTTGCATTCCCTGGCAAAATGGCCCATCAAGTTATAGTTGTAACATTTGACTTTTCTTTTATCCGTTCCAAACTTTCCACTGGCTATATTGTTGGGAAACTTCCTTTCTATCCGCTTGTAGAACTTCTTGGCTCTGTGAGTGAGAAGAGCCATTTGCTAGACGATCTCCATATACTCCAGATCATCTAGATGGATATAGTCCAGGTCTTCAAGGGTGAAGAGAAAGTTGCCACAACTTTCATCAGAATACACAAAGGCTTTAGAAGAACTTGTCTCTTGGACTGGGCTTCCTTGAGTATAAATCTCCCTTGGTGTCTCAGGGAAGATGATGAAAGGACCCTTTTGTGTGTTGTCAGAGTAGCATATGAGATGATGTTGGGGTTCTATGCTATCCTTTTCAATCACATGAAGGGTTGAACCCATTTGATTGCTGGAGTTGCTAGATAAACCTTGCATGTTCATCTCCATCTGGTATCCACTGAGAATCCCATACAACTCTGTCAAGGTGAGAGTCTTTAGGTTTTCAGTTCTCTTGATAACAACACAGTAGTGTGTCCGTTTCCTAGGAAGAAAGAATATGAACTTCCTTACAATATCTCTGTTCTCAAGAGCTACTCCACCATTCCATAGGGTATCCACAATCTCAACGTACCTAAAGTATTGTTGATTCATCATCTCACATGTTTTAAAGGTGAAATTTTCAAACTGCTGCTTTAGGAGATCCTTCTTGTTCTCCTTGGCTTAAGAGAAACCCTCATACATTAGTTTAAAAGCATTCCACAGCTGCCTAGCTATTTTGCATTTCTTGAAACCTCTATGTATAGATTTTGGAAGAGCAGTCTGAAGGGCTATAATTGCCTTTTGATCAATCTCTACTTTCTTTCTATCTTCATCTAAGTAGTCAGCCATAGCCATGGGATCATACCACCTCCAGCAGGTGAAGAGGTGCTTGGTATGTATGGTCCATTGACAATAGACTCCCACATTCTTGAGTCTAGATACTTGATAAAGCCTTCCATTCTTTGGCACCTAGTGTCAAAGTAATCAAGAGTGATTAGTGGGGACTTTGTCATGGTTCTAGTTTCCATATCAGATTTAGAAATAACTGCCATTTGAGATGTTAAGTAAATTGTATATGTGAGAGATCTTAAGATGGTGAGAGCTTATATCAAGATCCTAGAATGCTCTGATACCAATTGCAGGACCGGTGAATGGTATGCACTTACAACACAACAACACAATGAGGAGAGTTGCTAAGAACACTTAACAGATCAAATAGGGAACTGGTTAACCTTTTGGTAAAGATGCTAAGAACACAAGTAAATAAGAGACAGAACAAGATGGCAAAACACACAAGTAGTTGGTTTTCAAGAATGTTGTATATTGCATATCAAGTTCTATTACAAGTGTTACAAAAGAATTTCAGAAAGTTACAAGTACTTGAGATACATATATTACATCCTACAGCTGGCCATACTTTGAAGGCCAGCTGGAAACAATTGACTAGACAACAAACAAAATCAAATGTAGAGTGAAAAGGCAGATTGCCTTTTGACTAGTGACTATAACATGCCATAGCTCACATCCTAATATATTACAAAAATGATAAAGAAAAATAAAGTAGAAATTTACAGACTCAAGACCTCAATGTACAGTTACCAAAAGCATGGATGTTTCACCAACTTATGTAAAGTTGGTATCTCATCAGAGTTGTAGCGGAAAGGGGTCCAACTTTTTGTAAAAGGTACATCAGATAAAGCATGTGTTCATAAGTCTTCGGAAGAAATTTCTCTTCAAGTGTTGGCTTTGGAAGACTTTGTCTTTGAAGTTTCGAAAGACTTCATCTTTTCCTTCGGAAGATATTGGTTTTGGCTTCGGAAGATTTCACACTTAGAGTATTTTCTAAGACACAGTGTCTAGCTGCTCTTAAACACTCCTTGATTTTAAATATTTTGTCGGTGGTCTCCATCACGATGTCGGATCCCATTACTTTGCTATCACCGATCTCATTCCAACTCAATAGTGATCGGCATTTCCTCCCATATAGGGCCTCATACGGAGCTGCTTTTATACTTGCATGGTAACTATTATTGTAGGAGAACTCTACTAGAGGAAGATGGTTATCCCAGTTCCCACCAAAGTCAATCACACAAGCCCTTAGCATATCTTCCAAGGTTTGGATGGTTCTTTCACTTTGGCCGTCAGTTTGTGAGTTGTATGTAGTGCTTAAATGCAGACGGGTTCCTAGAGCCTCCTGGAGTGACTTCCAGAAACAAGAAGTGAAACGACTATCACAGTTACAGATGATTGATAGTGGCACCCCATGCCTGGTTACTATTTCATTGATGTATAGTTGGGCTAGCTTTGTCAGGTCATAGTCTTCTCGAATAGGAAAAAATGTGAGTTAATTTAGTTAACCGATCCACTATTATCCAAATAACATCATGACCTCTGAAAGTTCTGGGTAACTTTGTAACAAAATCCCTCGTGACGTTATCCCATTTCCATTCTTGAATTTTGGGTTGTTATAACGTCCCCGACGGTTTTTGATTTTCATCCTTTACCATAGCGCATGACAGACACTTCCCAACATAAATGGTGATTGATTTCTTGATTCCAAGCCACCAGAAAAGTGCCTTTGGATCTTGGTACATTTTGACGCTTCCAGGGTGAACCGAGTACCTAGATTTGCGGGCTTCGTCTAGGATCACCTCTCTAATTCCCCATACTTTTTACCCACGTTCTCCCTTCATGTTTATATATACCATTTTTACTCATCCCAAATCGCTTCTTTATTCCTGTTAATGATTCCTCTACTAAGTTATCTTCCTTTAGCGCTTCACCTTGTGCTTCTTGTAGTTTCGCGATGAGGTTGGTATACACGCTCATCTTTAATGCACGGACACAGAGGGGTTTTTCTCTTTCTTTCCTGCTCAAGGCATCTACCATTACATTGTCCTTGCCGGGATGGTAGCGAATCTCGCATTCGATTCAGTAGCTCAACCCATCTTCTCTGACGCATGTTTAGCATCTCTGATTCTCGAAATAGGGTAACGATTCTTTATTGTCAGCTTGTTTAGTTTTGGTAATCAATACACATACATTGGGTTTCATCCTTTTTCTTCATAAATAATACCGGGGCACCCCACGGAGAAATACTCGGGTGTATAAATCCCTTGCCGAGTAGCTCTTGGATTTGTAGCATTAGTTCTTTCATCTCGGGAGGGTCGAGTCGGAACGGTGCCTTGGTTACTGGTGCAACACCGGGCAATAGGTCTATTTGGTACTCAACCTGTCAAGTCGGAGGGAGTCCCGGTAGATCTTCAGAAAAAACTTCCGGATATTCAAAAGCCATTGGAATATCCTCAATCTTCTTTTCCTTTTTGGCTTTCATTACATAGACTATGAAAGTTGTGCATACCTTCATGAGACTCTTGGAAGCCTTTATATGGGATATCATAAAATATAGTATGTTACTTCTCTCACCATGAAAAACTAACACCTTCCCATCATTCAATGATATCTTAAGTAGGCGTTCATCACACACGATTTCAACTCTATGCCTAGCCATCCAATCCATGCCAACAACAACATCGAATCCTCCTAGCTTATTAGGCATCAGACTTATCTTAAATGCACTACCTTCTTGGTTCATTAATCAATCCTTGATGACTTCATTAGTTTCTAAGATGTTTCGTCAGCTAATTCTACGGTAAATGTATCAGTCATGGTACATGCACTTATGTTAATCAAGGGCCTGAAAGCACCAGAGACAAAACTAGTAGTTGCTCTAGTATCAAATAGAATGATAGCAGGATGGTTGTTTATAAGGAACCTACCATTAACCATATCAGGTTCCTTACAAGCACTGACTAGATCCATCACGAATGCTCGTCCCTTGGGTTTGTTGGGTTTGGGGTCCTTATCTTTCCCCAGCTTAGGACACTTATTCCTCATGTACCCTGGATCTCCACACATATAGCATTGTTTACCTGGCACATACATACAGTCCTTAATTAAATGACCTGGTTGTTTGCATCGGAAGTAGGGCATCGGGTTACAGTTCCCTTGATGATGCAGTTTGCATTTATTGCAGAATGGGCTTGTACCTAAGTATAGCTTCCGAATCTTTCCACCCTGGTCATCGCGTCTCATTCCTTCAAAACCCTTCTTGCTTGACTCATTACTACTACCAATTGCTCTCTTCACATCAAACCACTTTATCTTCTCACCTATCGGCTTCCTCTTTTCATCAGCCCTGATTTGTTTAGACCATCCAGCCCCGACTAAATCATCAGTCAAACTACTGGTGAAGTCAACCGCAGCTTGCAGGGTTAAGGGCCTCGAGGATCAAACGTGTTGCGCCATTGGATTCCGGTGTCACCAAGTGTGGCACTAGACGAGACAGGGCTAAGAAACGATTGATGTACTCAGTGTAATTAGGACATTTCATCTCCAGGATCAGAAATTCAGACTCCAATTTCTTTAGTTGGTTGATTGGGCAATATTTGTTGGTTATCAATTCCCTGAATTCGGTCCAACTCATTTGGTTAGAAGCGTTTCTTCCCCCGAGCTGAGTAACAGTCTTCCACCATTCCAGTGCCGGCCCTTGAGTTATTGGGAAGCAAACCTCACCATGTGTTCCATCATACAATCGCTGATATCTAAGATGACTTCCATTTCATCAATCCATCAGTACGTCTGTATTGCACCTTCGGTACCATAGAAATCATTTGGCTTGCACGCTATGAAGGTTTTGTAGGAGCATCCATTCCCTAAACCTTCAGCTTCCTCATTGTTGCCCTCATCGTTCCTGAATCCATCATTACCACCGGGGTTGATTTGGTCCGTATTGATCTGAGCGATGATGGTCGGAATGGCGTTAGAAATTTGTTGTGCTATGAGATTGGCAATGCTCTCATCATTCCCCTGATTGGCATTATCTGCACGACGAGTTCCTGGTGGACTAGGGGGTTGGTTTCTAATCTGTCTAGCTCCCTCACGATGACCTCTAGTAGCTCCTTGTCTTCCAATACGGGTTCCTTGTCTGGTCGACATTCTGGTAGTATCACAGATAAATTTTTTTAGCATCTCATAATTGGTTTCAATTATCCCATGCATCACTTATACTAATATACTATGTTCTAATAGGAGGGAATTTAATATACACACCACTAAATACCTCTAAATATGTTCCATTAAATTAATTTAGGACAATTCACCCAAAATGGACACAAGTAAAAATTCCCAACGCATAACATGACACATTGCAATTCAATACAAATTACCCTGTGAAATTTAGCATCAATAGAAATAGTTTCATAGACAGATTGGGTTAATAGTATCAGCAATACACAATTGGATCAGAGTTATACTTATAAAAGTTAGAAGGTGCCATCACCCCCATAATAAATAATAATAGTATCTGATAATAATAAAATTTGCTTCTTTTAATTGTCTAAAAGACAGACAATCCCACTTCTTCTCCACACTCTCACATCCACTTCTTCTTCACCCACCCTGAGTTCTTCTTTCTTTGCTCTTGTTCCAACCGCTGGACCCCATGCGAAGCCATCATGTCTTAAACTGGGTGGACTGAGAGGTCCGAGTGGCGTGTTAGAGTGTCAGCTCGTGACGACGGACGGTCTTTAGAGTCCCGTCCAATGCAGCATTAGAGGGACCTACGTCGCCTGCCCGGCAGCTAGACTGGGAGTAATGGTTACCAACTATCACACTAGGGCCATCATACATGTTATGCCTTGGTGTCATCCAGTGCTCATCATTGTTGGAGCAGGTCAAACATTAGTGGTGCAAGTGTCAGAGTCATAATAGGTGGTGGAGGAGGAGGTAGCATCCTAAAGGAGATTGAGGGTCCTGGCCTAGTACTTTTGCGTGGACGGGTGATAACATGTGCACCCTTATCATGGATAGGTAGAATAAGTGAGTGAGTAGGAGCTGCGACAAGCGGTGAATGGAAGCGCGTTTGGCTTGTGAAGGGGGATGTCGAGGAAGAGTCATCTGATGGCTTAGTGTCGTCGGATGAAACAGATATCCAGCCCAGATGTCCACATCTCCTCAAGTATTCTTCATACTCCGTCCACGTTGTCGCCTTATTAAGGTTCCCATTTGGTGTGGTACCGTCAGTTGGGTATGCCGAACCCTTTCCTTTGTCAGCTATAGCTTTAATTTCCTATATGAAATATCATGAGTAATTTTGTTTCTCATAGCTCAAGATTATTATGAATCCTTGTATCGCAATCTGGAATTATCAGTCTTAAATTTTGAGTCAAGTCAATGTTTGCGGAATTAACATTAACTTTGTTTAATTGTTTAATAAATTCAATATCAATAATAATGATTAATGATAAAGACGGACACAATAAGAAGAACACAATTAATAATCAAACAAAATAAAATATTTAATTCAAATGTATTTCATTAAAACATGTTAATGATTACAGATGAATAAATAATGAATGAAATAAAATTGGTTTGAATGTATTGATGTTGATATGACGGCTGCTAGGGTTTGTGTTTGTGTGATTTGATGTTTGGTAGTTTGTGATTGTGTGTCGCATTTTTGTTGTCGTCGTCCTTTTGATGTGTTAAAGAAACACCGGATCTCTTGGGATTCACACAGCTATCATGTTGACTTGTTGACTTGTAACACTTGTATTATTAAATACCAATGTTTGGACTCCGCAGGAATATGGTCTTCCGTTGATGTTTGTTCTTCCGAAGGAGTCTTGTTCATCCGAAGGTACTTTGTTCTTTCGAAGGTACTTTGTTCTTCCTAAGGTACTTTGTTCTTCCGAAGGTAATTTTTTCTTCCGAAGGTATCTTGCTCTTCCGCAAGAGTCTTCATTTGAACTCTTGATTCACTTGCATTCCAGGTGATTGTTCATCCGCATATGATCTTCAGATGTTAGTTACTTGTAAGAAACATATCTATGGAAGAGCAAAATATTCATCCGTATATGTTTCTTACACTTATTCAATTTCAATAATTGACCAAGTATTATGTTTGTAAATGCAATCATACATAGATCAATGCACATATGGGATAACCTATATATAATGCATACATCATAATAATGAATTAAAATTGTTCATTACAAACATAGATTAAAGTTCTAAGGCTATAAAAAATGATCTAGTCCTATAGTTCCTAGATCTAACAATTATAATAATAATAGTACTTATAATAGTAGTGATGGCAATAGCATCAGATATCCCTACAGTATCAATAACCAATAGTATTAGAAGCAATGGTATTAGAAATCAGTAGTCTCTTTAAATAATAACAAGTAAAGTAGTTCATTTTAGGAAAAACATTCAGACCACCCAAAGTAAGTTTTAGAAATCATAAATCTCAAACAAAAATGGTCCAATCATTACCTAAGGTCCATGCTGGAATTTACGCGTTTGGTAAATTGATGATTACGTTGATCAAGTGTAATCATCAATTTACCCAACCCGATCATCCCAATACTTTCCCATAAGGATGGTCCTAAGGTATCAGGGTTGTAGCCTAGGGTCTACTACGATATTCCCAACTTCTCTACACCCTTTGGCTCTAATACCAAACTGTCACACCCTGGGCCCAGGTAGGGTGGGACGTCACAGACTAGCAACAACATATGGCAGCATAAACAAACCATCATAAGATCACAAAAGTAGAGAACATCATATGGCATTAATGTTTAAAGAAAACCAGGCTAGAAGTAGGTCTAGCCACCAATACAAGTACATAATTCATCAGTACAAATTGTTTCCAACAATAACAAATGCAAATTGTTCAAATTGTTTTGAAAACTAATGAAGCCAATGCCATGGGTCATGGTGCTAAGGTCTTCTACAAAAACTAGACTCCCATCACGGATTACCTAAAACATGCTCAAAAGAAAATTATGTCAACTAAAAAATTGGTGAATTCAAGTGCTTAAAGTTTAAAGACAAAAGGATCAAATAGAATCCACATTTTATTTAAAAGAATCATAGTTTCATTGTTATGGGGGATCACCTTCAACCTGCACTCAGCCCTGGCTAGCCTCTTTAAAAATTGTGTTACCGGTTAAATCCCATTGGGAAATTGAGCCTCAAACCAGTGTACCATAACTGTCGAACGGTTCACCATAGTATCTTATCAATCCAGTTACATACCACAAATGACCTTGCTGGATCTCAGTGTGGTACCCTTCCGGTTAATCACGGAAGGCACTATGTGTAGGGGATTCCCCAAGTAGATCTACCCATATAAAACAAGCGGTTCACACAAGAATTAACGATCGTGGTACAAGTAAAAGCATATTCTAACATTATCCACAACATAAAAATATCATACAATAGCTCATAAATTTACACTATTAAGTCATTGATACAAGTTAAATTAACATTACCAAGTGATTATTAGTCAAAGGTGGTCGGTTTATTGAAGTTGGCAGACTTTACAGTTTAGTCCTCCAAGTTTCAGAATTTATAATTTCTACCATATAGTTTGCTTCTTTCCATTTATTGACTTTTATGACCAAATAATAGATTTTTGGAGTTAAGTAATACATATTAAATAGGTTAAATTTCAATTTTTTTAGAATTTAGATTCGAGTTCATTATATCTATGTTTTACGTTACCGGTTACGGTAAAACCGAAGGTTTTTAACAGTTATGTAATAAATATTACGATTTTAAGCCTTTAGAACTTTAAATATTATTTTAAGGACTTTTAATAAGTTTTATAATCTGTTGAGAATGTATTTTTAAGCCTTTTTTAATTGAAAGCCTCATTTTTAGGTTTAACATGTTAAAACGCGTTTTTGCCCGAAATTGACCGTTTAAAAACTTGTTTGACCAAATTTTCACCATCATTAACTCTTATAGTTCCTAACTTACTGAAATAATATGGTTTCCATAGATTTTGATTTTATACCATTATTTCCAAGACTTTCCTCCAAACGTTACCTAGTTAATATCCGTTTTTAACTAAAAATTCCGTTTAAAGCATTTTTGACCATTTATTCAACAAATCCTATTTAAATAACTTTATTAACTCTTTTAGAGCCTGGAACTTTTTTTAACATGGTTACACTCAAATTTCTCTTACTTTTATGGTCGTTTTACCACCTTTCGGGTCCCCGAATATGTTCAAAATGCTTACAATCCCTACATTTATTATTTCTCAACCTTTGACATCACCTCATACACCCAATATCATCCAAAACTTACTGAAATAATGATTCTAACTCAGGGTTTAATATATAACCAAAGATCAAGTTATAGAATTGTGATTTCACCATTTTCACCTATTACACATATGTAAAACGTTATAGAGCATGCTTAAACATTACCAAATCTTTTTCTAACTTTAAAAACAGGTTATTAAAAGGTTAGAAAACTATTTTGAGAAGGTTACAATCTTCTCTTTGGAAGGATACAAGATGTGCAAGTTAGATGGCGCAAACATCACCCAAAAATAGAGTTTTCATGGTGTAAATCGAGTTCCACCCATAGAATCACTAACATATCGAGTGAGATAACTTTAAGGATGTTATAATCTCCTCAAGAACAAAGTGATAGCAGTAGACTTCTGTTAGAACAAAGAAAGTAAGGTTTTTTGTGGATAAAATAAAGAATACCAAATGACATAGCTTGTTTCGAGTAAGATGTAGCTTACTCTTTGAATGGTTCATGATTTGGAGAGTTTAGAGGGACAAAACGATCTATAAAGCTTTGAAAAAGGGCTGGAGAAGTCGAACGTGATGAATCCGTGTACTAAAAGCTCACAAGGTAGCACCCCTTGCAAGTTTGATGGTTGACCGATGGGGTTTGATAATGTTCTACGATGATTATGGCTGAAATATGCTAGAATCGTGAGTGTGTGTGTGTGTGTGTGTGTGTGTGTTTTTGCTAGAGAGAGTCCGAATGAGAGAAGAGAGAATGAGAGTGAATGTGGAGTGTGTTCAAGTTGCATGCAAGGTCAGTGGTGGAGGATGGTGGCAATTGTGGGTGGTGTAGAAGGGAGTGGATTTGTGGGTTAGGGGCGGCCGATTTGGAGTGTAGTGGAGTGGTTTTATTTTAAAATTTTTATTAGTAATTGTTATTATTTAGTGTTATTTTGTAATGTAGTGTATTATTTTTTATGGTAAACACTAGTTAGTTGTTAAGCATTAAGCATCCAAAGGAGTGTTTCAACCAAGAATTATGTGTGTGTATATATACACACATTTTAATTGTTTAAATTAAGATTAAATTTTTGCAAGGGTGACTAATTAACTTTTCTGGTACAATAAGTTACCCTATGCTAAGGCTAGATTTAGCTAAATCACATGAAATAACAAAAATGACAATAATAGTAATAACAATAATAATGCTAATGCTAATAATGATAATGATATTAACATTAATATCAATTGCATGGATAGTGATGCAGAAGGTTAGAGGTTAGAATTATGACCTATAGATCAGTTGTCACATACCAAAAAGAATAATAAAGTCAACGGTGATTGATCCTGAAGTGGAAGAGAAAACTTGAAAAGCACAAAAGTATTGGGTGCTAGCTATGCAGCCTAAATGAAGAAATTTGCAGTCAAGAACGCAAATGGAGAAATCATATGTTATGATCATGAGAAAGATATACTTGTTTTGCCTCTTAACATCCAAGGAAATTTGTTGAATACTTGAGCATTATTAGATATAGAAATAAAGAGTCCAAAATTATACTTTAAAAAGTGATGTCTTTAGTCAAAGCCGAATCAGGTGAACAGATCCCTAAAACTCAATTATTAGCACATGGTCTAATATTGGAGTACGAATATTATTAAGTCAAAGATACATACTTCATTGCTAGATTGGTAGCTGGAAGGGTAGCTTACTCAAAGAATCAACTTGTTTGATTCAATAGATTCGAGATATCTAACCTGGTTAGGCTAAGACTAAGAAACATCAAAACTGACTCTAAAGCAAAGGAAGTAGAAAAGTTGAAGCATGCTTTAGAATAAAGAAGAAAATAAGAGAACCTAAAGTTACTAAAGCCACCCCATCTACCGATCCTGCACCCAATATTCAATCACATTCTTTTCTTCCCACCACTCAAACTATTCTAATTACTAAGCATGTATCCTTACTAGTCCAACAAGCATCTCAAGAAGTTGAAACTCCAACAAGAACTTAGTCAGATATCTCTAGAGATGAAGAGGAAATCACTACAACTTCCGAACGAATAAGAAGAGATTGGGACAAGCCTGAACAAGCTGCTGAAGAAGAACTATCAGAATCTGATCAAGATGAACACTCAAAATATGATGGTACAAACATCCTTAATCGGGGATATGATTTGTAAATTGAGAGCTACTTCATTGAAAGAAGGGAAGGGTTCAAGTCCATTTGGCCAACTGAGTTAGAAATACTCTAAAGACCTAAAGAAAATGTTCACTTTGATCAAAGAATATGAAGGTATGCCTGACAAGTACAAATTAATGACATGTATTCTAAAGATAAATATTTGCAACAAAGAATGAGAATGATGATGTCGATGATGACGATAATGATGATTATAATTACGATAATAATGACGATGACGATCAGACTATGATATTTATAAATAATTATTATTTTATTTGTATACTTATATAATAATTTGAATACTTAACTATATAATTACAAAATACTTTAATAATAATGATGACAATAGTAATTTATATCTATATCATCTCTATCTATACTATTATACAAACCATGTAATTAGGGTAACCTGTTAATTTTACTTCAAATTTAAAACACCTAATATAATTTTTTTAGATCAATTAGAAGTAGTATATACAATTCTTTTCAATTTGCTCATATTTAATAAATTTCCCCCGATTAATGTATTATTTAATATATAGTTACTTGAAGTGTTATCTTATATATAATATTTTAATTTAATATTAAAATATATACATTTATTATTTATATTTTTATAACTTAATACTGTTTGACTTAATTATTATTTTATTTAAAGACTTAAGTATATAATCATATAATATTTACATAGTTATATAATAAAACAATAATAATAATAATAATAATAATAACAATAATAATACTCAAATATATAAACGTTTACGACAGTTCAGAAAATAGGCTCGATAACACCCGATGCATCACTATATGTAAAAAATAAAAAAATATGAGTAGTAAAAGTGTATTTTTTTCTTAATGTTACCATAATAATTTTCTATGTCTCCAAATGAATAAAAACCCTACTTTTTTATAAGTTTATGTAGAGATTAATTAAGAGGCTGATGCAACCTAAACATCTAAAGTCTCTCCTGTATGTTGCACAAGTACTATGAAGAAGAATGCTTAGGAAGTTTTACACATGCAACAAAAATATTCTAAGTGTGAAATCTTCCGAAGGCAAAAATGAAGTCTTCCGAAGCCTCAAAGACAAAGTCTTCCGAAGCTTCAACTCATGAAGACAGATTTCTTCCGAAGACTTTTGACACATGGTTTATCTGATGTACTTTTCCATAAAGTTGGACACCTTTCCGCTGCATCTCTTTAAGGTCACCAACTTACATGAGTTGGTGAAAAGATCCATGCTTTTGGTAACTGTACATTGAGGTCTTGAGTCTGTAAACTTTCTACTTCATGTACTTTATCCTCTTTGGATGTGAGCTATGGCATGTCATAGTCACAAGTCAAAAGGCAATATGCCTTTTGACACTACAATTGATTTTGTTTGTGTCTAGTCAATTGTATCCAGCTGGCTTTCAAAGTATAGCCGGTTGTAGGATGCAGTATAAGTATCTCATGTTCTTGAATCTTTCCTTTATGCTTTTTAACACTTGTAATAGAACATAGAGAAAGCAATATACTACATTCTTGAAAACCATATACTTGTGTTTTTTGTGTTATGTCTCTTATATTACTTGTGTTCTTAGTGTCTTACCTTGGTTAATCCAGTTTACTGTTTGATTAAGTTTTAGTTAATCTCCTCTTTGTGTTGTTGTGTTGTAATTGACCCCCTTCACCGGTCCTGCATTTGGTATCAGAGCTTTCCAGGCTCTTGATATAAGATCTCACCATCTTAAGATCCCTCACACACAGAAATACTAAACTTTTCAAATGGCAACCATTTCCAAGACTGATATGGAAATTGGAACCATGAACAAGTCCCCACTGATCACTCTTGATGAGTTTGATACTTGGTGTTTGAGAACTAAACTTTTCCCCAAGGATGTGGCTAACTACTCTGATAAAGATAGGAAAAGAGTAGTGATTGATAGAACAGCCATGACAGCCCTTCAAACTGCCCTTCCAAACTCTATGTACAGAGGTTTCAAGAAGTGCAAAATAGCCAAGCAGCTGTGGGATGCACTGAAACTGATGTATGAGGGTTCCTCTGAAGCCAAGGAGAAC
>BJCM01229553.1:0-12726 GCA_018326385.1 Flaveria bidentis
GTTGGTGCGTTATGTGCAAAAGAAAAATAAATGCTCTAACAAGAAGATAGGTTGTGTGCCTCTCTGCTGTGCGGTGGCACTGACCTGAGGATAAGCATAACCTAAATATTCTAGAATTCATTGTTGTTTGCGCCTCTCTGTTGTGCGGTGGTATTGACCTGAGGCTTGGCATCTCTTTGAAAGCTCTTAGAATAGTTTCTTCTTAAAATATCCCCGTAGACCACTCAAAAATCTCCTGAGGAATGTTGATTATCATATAAGTGTGGGATCCACAAATGCATGTTGAAATAATTAAACCATAACTCAACACCAATGTGTGTCAAAAATCTATGTATGGATTTAAGTGGACAAATATACTGACAATCACTATGAGCTTCAATTCTTGACAATCAAAATCATCGTGTGCATCTTATAGCTCTAGTATGATTTCCTAAAATTGCTATTGAATCTCTGTCAAAACAAGAATCTGGCATCAAAATGGTTTATTAAAATGTCGCAAATGATTTTGATATACTTGTATGATTCCATAATGAATCATTCCAGAATGATCAAATTAACTTAAAGCTGATCTGCTCAGGAAGTAAAATCGGTTAAATGTACTCTAATAGGTTTAATTCCATCTCAAATCAAAAATACAAAAATCTGTCCTGTTTTGTTTTAAATCTCAATTTGTTTTCTAGTCTTTTGTTACGTTGATGTCGGACTCTACAACTAGACTTAATCTATGAATCACTCACTCAAAAGGGGTCACGTCTGAAGTGACCAAAATGTTCAAAATTAAACCGGGTCACGTCTAAGGTGACAAATCGATGTTAAATTAAAATGAGTCACGTCTAAGGTGACCAATCCGCTTTAAAATTAAAGGGATCACATCTGAGGTGATCAAATGGTTTTAAATTAAAAAGGTCATGTCTGAGATGATCATCAGTCAAAATGTTCAATATCAAAAGGTAAAATTTCAAGTGTTTGAAAGTGTGTGAGGTCAAACTCATAAGTACGAGCCAGTCGCACGATTGGATCATAAGTATGGGCCAATCGCACGATTGGACCATAAGAATGAGACAATCGCACGACTGACCATAAGTATGAGCCAGTCGCACGACTGACCATAAGTATGAGCCAGTCACACGACTGGACCATAAATATGAGCCAGTCACACGACTGGACCATGAGTATGAGACATCCATGCGATTGGGCCATAAAAATGAACCAATCGTACGAACGGATGAAGGAGTATGAGTCAGTGGCACGATTGAAGCATGAGTAAGGGTTCAGTCGCATGACTGAAGCATGAGAATGGGTACAGTCGCACGACTGTACTTTAAAACAGTATAAGGTCGCCTCCCTTACCACCCTTCACAGCTTTCAAAACCTTCTCATACGCAAACACTCTGCTCGATTTCCGTTTACCTTGATTACTCATTGACTTGTGATACTAACGTGTGTTTTACCCATCTACAGGTACTTTGAGACTGAAATCGACCCCAATGACCAGTTTATTCGAACCTGAAGGACTGATTTAGTTAAAATCAAGAAACAAGAATAACTCATCTAAATAGATCACTCAAATGGACATAATCATTGAATTAAAGTACATTAGGTGCTATTTAGAGTCCCTGTGAATCAAACGAGTCTAAACACGAAGTCTAATCCAAAGTTTTAACCTAGATTCAAGGCTAGTGTGTCGAACAAATCAATATGCGAATGGACACTCTGAATGAACTTCAGTCGCACGATTGAGCCAGGCGTGCGATTCAATCACACGAATGAATCATTCAGTAACTCAGTCGAATGAATGAATCATTCAGTAACTCAGTCTCATGACTGACTCAACCGCATGGCTTAATACACGACAAAGTTCAGTCGCAAGCTCAATCGCACGACAGAACTCAGCCGCAGGCTCAATCCCACGACTGAACTCAGTCGTATGGTTCAATCGCACGATTAAACCAGTTTGATCTAAAATAGTTTAAGTTTCAATTGTTTTCTATAATGCATAAATCTAACGTATATGTCTCTTGTGTTGTAGCAACATGGCTGATAGGTGGACTATGAGCACTAAGCACAACATCTGTGCTCACCTTGATTCTACATCCAGGAATGCTTCTGAGTTCACAGGGATTATTGCCTTTCTGTATAGATCAAGGATCTTCAAGGCCATCTCTGTCCCATGCACACCTTACAGATCCATACAGCAGGCCTTCTGGGAAAGCGTTAGGGTAGACAGGTCCTTTGAGCCACACCGTATACGAAGCTCCATCTTTGGACAAGAGATCAAGGTTACTGAGGATGATCTGAGGCTGGTCTTAAATTTGGGTAAGGACGGAGCCTACCCAACTAAGCTACATCCCATAACGGTTCGGGGATGCTTCATGAGGATCAAGTACGCCGGTGACATAAATGTCGGTGTACTAAACAAGAGCAACATGTACCCTCAGTTCAAGTATTTGGCACATGTGATCCTTAAATGCATAGCCTCCAGGCGTGGAGGATTTGATTAGATGTCTGACCAAATCCAGAATGCATACGTTGCACCGGTACTGAATCACCCATTCAGTTTCTCCCGTATGCTCTTCTTGTATCTGATAGAGAACCTTGAAGCCAAGGGCAACGAAGGCTTCTGCATGTACCCACGGTTTCTACAGCTGATTATAGATGAGAAGCTTCCTTCGCTACCAAAGGAAAAGGATGATGTTGTTGTTCTGGAGGTTATGGACGACACGACATTGGGGAGGATGAAAGTTTACAGGGGGAAGCAGGTGAAGCCCTCTGTCAGGAGACTGTTTGGGCACTTGGCCTATGAGGATAACGTGGCGCCTTCTCGTAAGAAGTGGCGCCATGATGACAATGATTCTGATACTGAGCCCATCATGGCAGCCACATCCAATGACGACGACGACGATGATGACCATGTTGACGGTCAAGGTGGGGGAGATGCAGGTCCCAGTTCTTCACGGGCCACCGATACTTCTACTATATCTTCACCACCTCCACCTACTACTTCTTCTGCTTTAGGTGAATCTCAACAGGCTGCTATCCACCCAGATTTTCTGATAGATGAAGAAGAGGAGTCAGATGATGAGCCTCTGGTATGGACCATCGGGAGCCGAGTCGTGGCCAATGACAGAGGGATCAAGGCAGTTGGTAGACGCCAGGCCGAGTCAAAGGGTGATGCTACTGATGTCATTGATCCTTCTTACACCCCTGACCAGCCCAGCAGCCTAGAGGAGCACCTATGGAAAAGGGGTCCAGGAAGAAGAGGATAGCCCAATCATACAGGATGAAGAGCAAAAGGCCAAGATTTACTTTGATCACTTCTTCTACCACCACCACCACTATCACACCCACCACTGCAGCAACCACCACTACCACTACTCCGGCCAACACCACCACAGCCACCACTACCACCACCACTTCTCCCACTGCCACTATCACTCTATCCACCACCACTACCATAGCCATTCCACCACATCCCACTCACAATCCACCTCCCATATTCACCACATCCATTACTACCACCACCAGCCACCACCAGCCACCAAGCAGGTCCCTCCACCCACTCTACATTCACAGTTGGACCCACTCTACTCCACATCAGGTTAGAAGAACAACTTACTAACCTCAACAGCATTGTGCTAAGGCTGCTTGCCACTGATGAGCTGAGTGCCACTCAGCTAAACAAGATGATAGAGGTAAATGCAGCCCAAGCTAAACAGATAGTGCATCTGAGCGAGAAGAATCCTCAGTACGAGAGGGCTTTAGGCCGAGCCCACCATGCACTTACAAGTCAAATGAGCTGGTGTTGGCATCGGCAAAGAGGATTGATGAGCTTGAGAAGAAGAATAAGTGGATACTTCTAAAGCTCAAAAGATCAAAGTCTGAGCCATTAAAGATCAAGGATGGTGATAATGGTGATGATGATGGTGATGATGATGATGATGAGGATGATGAGGATGATGATGAAGATGACTTTGAGGAGGAGGTTGGTGAAGGAGGACCGAGCGGGAAAGATAGAGAGGACAATGATGATCAGGAAAGTGATGTTACTACATCAGCCTCTCCTCAAGCTCAAGAGAGGCGTACCAAACGAAGCCAAGATCAAGGAGCCTCATCCTCAGCTCCTCTAGCAGAAGAACCAAAAGATCAAGAAAAAAGTAATGATTAGAAGTCTTTGTATTTAAAACTTTTGTACTTGAATTATATATTACATTAATGTAATTATTGATCATTTATGTTTGTTTATGTCTTAATGATCTATATAATGACTTATGTGTGATATGCTTAATGTTTAAATCAAACAGATGAATCTCAATAGATAAATAAATTTGATGTCTAACCCCTTCAGCAGGTCAAGACTCAATTAACCATGATTCTCGACATGCAAGGGAAGAGATCATACACGACCTAACGGATGAACAGCTTGCTAAAATATTCAGGCTAAATCCTAATGAGCTGGTCAAAGATGCTCCTACAGTTGATGTGGCTAGTGACGATGAGCTGAACGACATAGACGAAATCGAGATAGAGGATGTCACTGCTGATTATTATCTATAGTACACTGATCCTGATGGACTTGTTATCCCCAACTTGGGTGAAACATTCGACAGTGGTACTTTTGAGAAGCTGGATGAAGTAGAGAAAGATAAGGAGAAAGAAGAAAGCATAGCCCAAGCTTCGGACACAGACGTTGATATCAAGAAAGCTGAATGGGTAGCTTGTTTTGTAGAGATGAAAGCCCAGCGCGCGCCCCAAAAGCAGAATGCCCACACAAAGCTCTATAGAGTCAAACGTCACTAGAAAGTGTCTGGCAAGATTATAGCGTGGGCTTATTTTGAAGATTTAGACGTATATGCTGTAAAGAGAGAGAAGTGGATTGAGTACTTCAGATATCCTCATGATCTGAAGACTCTTCCTGGTTTTGAGCTCAACTGACTGGCATGCTTAGATCTATAGTATGCTAATCCTAGAAAGATGTCAGGTTGGTTTAAGGCAGCATTAAAGAAAGAATACCACAGAAGATGGGTAAACTTCAGACCTCAACAACCGAAGAGGTACATTCGTAGGTCTAAATTGGATCCTATATCTGGAAAGCTTAAGGTCGTGCTAAAGTGGAGTCCTCCGCGCACGATGTCAAAGATTCCCTTACAGGAAATGCCTCAAGACTTCACTTCACACTTCAAATTGTGGTATTACGATTGGAGGACGGATGAAGCGGTCATAGTTCTGTACAAAAAAGGAAAAATAGAGACTATCAGGGTATTCGACCCAATGTGGCTTACTAACTTGTCAGTTGAAGACGTCTACACATTATACAAGTGGCCATTGTTCTATGACTCGCAAGATATTGTACAAGCTCTCCAGTTTCAACACATCATAAGACTCTACTTTGCATTTGAAATACATGCAGGAGTTACAAAAGAGGAGAAGTACAAGAAGTTTGAAGAACATGTAAAGAGTGTTAGACAATAAAGTAAACTAGGACCAAGGGGGAGTTTGTAGATACATCATGTTCCTAGTTTATGAGCTTAAATGTAAAAGTCTTTCATGCCTTACACATATGTAATGAAATGGTTCAATGAAATATAATATGTGGATGTTACTTATTAATGTTTATTTATTTCATATTATTATTGTGTTTAGTATAATTCATATGTATGAACTTATTATATAGGTTTGAAGTTATTGTATATAGTTTTTAGTCAATAATGATTGAGAAATGTGTTCAACCTAGTCGGATGAGTCTTCATGCTAATGGACCATACTTATGGACCATACGTATGAATACATCATGCTTATGGACCAGTTGCACAGCTGAACCAGGAGACTGGATCAGTCGTATGATTGAGACATAAGATTGACTCAGTCGCTCGACTGAACCTTCAGTCGTGCGCATGACTCAATCGCATGATTCAGTCGCACGATTGAACCATGCTAATGGTTCAGTCGTACGAATGAAAACTACAACCCTATAAATACCACTTAATTTGTGGAAAAACATAACAATTCAGAACATTTTGAAAGAGACTTCGAATATACATAAACCCTAGCCGTCCAAAGCGTCTAGAACACCCAATCCAACTTCATAGTTTGTTCTTGATCGATTCCTACTTATTCTTAACGTTTAGTTTATTCTTATATCAATCGGGTTAATGTTCTCACTGATTGGATCGCCAGTCAAATAGGATTCCGCACTATTTGATTTGGTTTCACATATTATCAGTTAGTATTCAATACCTACACGGTCCTGACAATAACTATTACCTTGATGTACGTATGATGTGTGACCACGTGCGATAGTAAAGAAAATGTTTTAACGAATGAAAGGTAATATAATGATTTTGTAAAACTAGAACTCACTCGGCAATGCTGACTTTTATGTGTTTCCAGTTGGCAGTTAAAGGTTGTTGAGGATGGCACGGGGTGGCTACTTGGCTCTTTTTGAATGGCATTCTTCTGGTTTAATGTTTTTGCATTGTAATACGAACAAACGATATCTTGTAACGAATGTTGTATTAATTTGCAAAAGCATTTATAATGAAATGAAAATGTTGTTTATAATGTTTTCATTGTGATGTTTTATTTAAGTTAACGAAATTATAGATTTTATGTGCGATGATTGACCAGTTGTGAGCGTCCCGAGAACGGGGCCTTACAAACACCAATGGTGGAAACAGTAACAATAGTAATGGTGCTAAGGCTTGTACATTTATGTTTTGTTCAAGTGAATCAAGGAATGATCAAAACATTTTCAATGGTAGTTTCCTTTAACAATTGCTTTACTAATGTACATTTCAATACTGGTATTGATAGGAGTCTTATATCGAAAACTTAAGCAAACTCCTAGATATATCCCTAATACAAGTGGAATCTATGTATACTATAGAGCTAGAAGATAGTAAATTGATCGAAGCAACTCACTATTCTCGAGGGATGTAGATTAGGACTATCTAGTCACAAACTTGATATAGATCTCAAGCCAGTTAAACTTGGTAGTTTCGACATGCTTGTTGGTATTGATTGGTTGTCTAAGAACCAAACTGAAATCGTTTGTCATGAGAAAATCATTATGTACCATTTCCAAGAGGTGAAGTTTTATTTATTCAGGGATGAGAATAATGGTGCACTCATAGGCATCACTAAGTTTGAGGCTCAACTATGGACTCTTCAAGACCAGGCTGCAAGATTTACTTCCCTAGTACATCAAGTTACAACTCTTCAACAATTAGCATCCAGGGCAATGGACCTTGAACATAAGGTTGAATCCCTACAGGTAACAATTGAGCTTCAACAATCCATCATCCTGAGCCTCCAAGTTTCATGAGCACCATAAGAAATTTTGGATGTGCATTCCTCCACTCACTTAGTGTCATCTGGAATATTAGATGATGATACCAAAAATAGGGAAGATAAGCCCAAAGAAGCTGAAAACACTCTTCAGGGTCTGGTTGATCAAATTGTCAATGTTTCACAGCCAATTCTATTTTCCTCAATATAGAATAAAGACTATGAGCCTTTATCTGAAGCTAAAGTTAAAGAAATAAAAGCAAGAAGAGCTTTGACGAGAATGAACCAAAAGGTTCAACTTGGGAGAAGAAAGATGGTTGTAGTGAGAAGATTCGACACTTCTTCTTTGATTTCTCTCGAAAGGAAAAGATCTAATGAGGAATCATCAAATAGAAAGCTAGTGTTGGGACTAAAACCCACTTCCAATGCATTTGTTGGAGAATAGGCTCCAACACTGATAGTGCTATCGGAAGCTGGATAAGAGCTGAAGAAATCAGCTACTGATCCAACTTCCAAAACAGCTAGATAAGAGGCTTCTTTAGCAGATGAACCTTTAGGAAGAATGGTTATATACAAAAGAGAAACACAGAACATGAAAGATAATATGGAAAGACATGGGATGACTCTTGAAGAAGAACCAAGCCAACTTCATAAAGAACACAAAGACACACCTAAGGTGATACTTCGTTAATCTGATGTTGAAACTAAAACCCTAGTTAGCTCTGAGGTGAGCGTGGAAACAGACGACCTAGAAATCACTAAGGATGCTGAGAGAGTTTAGACAACTCTTGATGATCCCAAATTAACTGGTGAGGCATCAAGTGTGCCTACAAAACCCTCAGCAATCAGACCTATCATAATCTCTACCTTATAACAAAAGTAAGATACCTATGACTAATAAAGAAGAAGTCAAGTATAAGTCTCAAGAAAAAAGGGCTAGATTCTTGATGACTAAAATGATAAAGATGTTCCCACAAAAGGTTGATAATGAACTCATAGAGTTACATGCGGGCAGTGCTCAAGAATCTTTTGTTAAAAAGAACATCATTTCACTTATTACAAGTGCAAAAGATTCTAGAGTTACAAGAAAAAAGATCAACCTTGTTTGTAAAACTAGTAGAACAAAATAAATAGCTCCATCCAATCCAAATGCCAAGGTTTTCAAGAAAGTGTCATCTAAGTCATCTAGGCCAACTACCGAAAGCACTGAAAGGATAACCACTCAGCAAGCTCTGGTGTCCACAACTACCAAATCCATACTAATGGCCTTATTTAGGAAAAGAACGAAAAAGATCAAGAAAGATATCTCTTAGTAGTTCAAATCTAGTTGAAAGTATCAACTTTGAAAGGCCATGGAATGGAGTCTTGCTAAGATGAAATCAAAGGTGATAGTTGTAACTCATGCTGAAATAGAGAAGTTAGTAGAGTTGACTACAAGGAAAAGAGCTGAATCAGAGAGTAAACAATAGAGAGAGTCAGATAGGAGTCTAGAAATAATCAACAAATGAAGATGTTTCTTAAATACTATAGTTTCATAAGTAAACAAGCAGGAACAATGAGTAAGTCTACTCTTGATCTGAATATCAGAGAAATCAAGAAGAGAGTTGCAGCTGGTGAGCTCATAAAGTATGAAGCAGTTAGAGAGCAATGGGAAAGACATCTAACGAGAACCAAGAAAACTATTCAGAGGTCTTCCCACTTACGCGTCCAACATTTCCTAACTCTAACTCCATTACCTCTAGTGACATTCAACCAATCTCATTAGCACTTGAAAAAAAAAAGATTGGTGGCAAAAACAGTTGTAAAGGCACGCATGATTGACCTAGAGGTGGAGGAGAAAATCCTTAAAGAAACAAAGGTGTTAAGTGTTAGGTATATAGCCCAAATGAAAAAATTGCATTTAAGAGGAAAAATGGAGAAATCATGCCTATGATCATGAGAATGAAGTACTGGATCTGGCCCTTGACATCTTAGAGCAAATTGCTTAGTACCTTACTAACTTTGGATGTAAAAATAAAGTGTCCAAAATGCTACTTCAAAAGGTACTATCCTTAGTCAAAATTGAACCTGGTGAAGAGATCCCTAAAACTCCATTATTATCATATGATCCAATAGTGGAGTAGGAATATTACTAGAAGAAAGACACTTACTTCATCACTAGATCAGTAGAAGAAAATATAGTTGACTCAATAAATCAACTAGTTTACGTCAACATATTTGAGATAGATGACCTAACTAGATTAAGGCTAAGGAACATAATTAATGACTCCAATGAAAAATAAGTAGAGAAAGTGCTAATGAGAATTTACAAGTCTTATCTAGAAAAGTCAAGGTAGGCTTCAAAACAAAAAGAAATATGAAGGAGTCTAAAGTTGCCGAAGCCACCCTATCTGCTAATCTTGTACCTAGAACTCAACCATAATCTTCTCCTCCTACCATCCAAACTGCTCAAACCACTAAGCATGTTTCTCCAACAGTCCAACAAGCTCCTCAAACAGTTGAATATCCAACACAAAGCCAGTCTGATTAGTTGAAAGATGAAGTACTCATCACCGTATCGGCTGAAAGAGTAGGACAAGGCTTGGACAATCCTCAACGAACTAATGAAGAAGAACTCTTAGAATCTGACCAAGAAGAGGATGTAAAGAGTAATGACACAATTGTTATCAACTAGGGATATGACTTAAAGGATGATATATACTTCATTGAGAGAAAGAACAAGTCTAATTCTTTCTTCCTGATTAAGCTAGAAGTTCTTAACCTTGACTCTGAAGACCTACAAAAGATGTTCACCTTGATCAAGGAATATGAAGGCATGCCAGATAAGTATAAATTTGTGGCTTTTATTCTGAAGGTAATGATTGGGAACAAGTTAAAGCAGAACAAAGTGGAGACAAAGAATAAGATGTTTACATATGACTCCATTAATTGAGCATTCATGGTCCAATTACATATTAGAGCTACAATTACTCAACCAACACATTTTGTCTAACCTTTGCTGGTGTTGGCAAAACTGAAGTCAAATAGTATGATCTCTTTAGGCTACATCGGAATAACATGAAGGACTTGGTTAGTCTACCTCTTGAAAACCCCTCAAGAGATAGAAGAGGATACATGTATGAGCTACTACTAATAAGGATGCGTGAAGGATTAAGAAAGAATTTTGATAGCATCATCCTATGAGAAATTTGTTGTTCTATGAATAGAATGAAGCTACTGAAAACTCAAGGATTTAGCACTAGGTGTCAAGTGCTGAATTCTGCCAAATGCAGAACCATTGTCGATCAGCGCTGAAAGTGACAAAGTCATATTAATAGGTTATCAACACTTGGATGAGCTGCTGATCACATTCAAAATTAGACAAGACTGTTTGTACCGAAGTACATTGGTGGCTGTTGTGTTCTGCCTTTTGAAGACAACAAGTCCTGAAGCTGCTAACTTCCAATGTGCCGATTGTCTTTCTATATTGCACGTACCTTTTTGTAAACCATGTAATAGATGTAAAGTGATTTAATCTTTGTGTTTACCTTTCATAGTATAAATACCTCTCACTTGTATAGTTCTAAGGTTAGCTAATTAGCCCACTTGTTTATCTACTGATTGTTACAATTTATACTCAAAAAAGATTAATCAAGTGTATACTTTGAAAAACTTCTTGTGTCCTTATTATTACTTAAAGTATATGTGTTTGTTAAGTAAGACAACTGACTTTGATTCCGCATTTGTCATCGGCTTATCAGACAAAAAAAGTCTTGCTAAGTCTTTAACCCAATCCAACAATTATGACTGAAGCCCTGAAAAAAGTGACTAAAGAGTGGATAACAGAGGCAAACAACAAAGCTGGCAAGAAAACAGTGAGGGTACTGGAGAAGGGTCATGGAAAGATGGGAAATATGAAAAGGATGTTACTAAGAAAGAGCTAGCGAAGGGATGTTCCTACCACATTTTCTAGGGGTGCAATCCCCCATCCCTAGATGGAAAGGGTGGTGCTATTTCCACTCCCTAATGGATGTTTAAAAATGGAGGCAATGATTAAGATTAGTGAGTGTAGGGCTGATCAAGTTGTGAAGTTCACAGTCCACTCATTATTAATGAATCTACTCATTAATGTAACACCATCAATCATACCAAATATCCTTGTGAGTCTAGGAATTTTAAATGGAATGACCTGTAAGAGTTGGTGATAAGAACATTTTGTCCTCAAAATGAAACCTATCGAGTCGAGAGTGAATTATTGGAATTCAAGGTCTAGGGTTTGACACATAGGCTATAAGTATCTCGTTTCAATGAGATGGCCAGATTGGTGTCTAACCTAATGAATTAAAATAATAATTTCACAATTAAAATGTGATTTTATTGATTTATGACAAAAAGTATCGTATACAATCAAAAATCTAAAAACTTACACACACGTATGCTACATTTAATGAAGTTAGATGCAAATGATTTTTTATTAAGAATATAAATAAATATATAGATAATTATATAAGAAACATTAACTAATACATAATAAAAATACTTCTTATTTTTTCTACTTTATAATTTTTTACTTTATGTACTACACGGATTGGATAAGATACAAAGTGTTAAAATAAAAAAATAGATGTTGATAATGTTATCTATTTAGTGGTTAGATTAAATGACCAAGTGTCAAAGCAAAAAATATATAATATAATATAACTATATTAAATATTAGTGATATTTAAAATCATATAATTTGTAAACTATAACAATTGATTTGTGATTATTAGAAAATTAAATTTTCGGTTATAAGGATATTATTATTATATTAAATTAAATTATTTATTCAAAACTAATAATAAATCTATAAAGTTTGATTTACTTGATTTTTCATTTATATTCTTTAAATTAGAAATTAAAATTTGAGATTAAGATTGAAGAGTTTAATATAATTGATTTTTGTTTAAAATAATACATTTATTGTACTGATAACACACCTTAGGGAGAGTCTATCTGGCACACAAGTTAGTCTTTTATTAATATGTACTAGGTTAGATACCCGTGGTGTCACACGAATAGAAATAGAAAAACTATATAATAGGTATTATATATATTTTATAGGTAAGACATTAATAAATAAATCAAATTATTATATTAGAATATTTGCTTAAAAATCATGAATTTTAAAGAATTTATTTTACCAGTCATTAGCTGGAAATTAAATTAATTTTACAAATGAATCCTCATTAAAAAATTACTGAAATATTTTATTTATTTTAAGAAAGTTGTAGAGATTAATGAAGAGGCTGATGCAACCTAAACATCTTAAGTCTATCCTGCATACTGCACAAGTGCATTAAAGAAGAAGCTTAGGAAGTTTCACACATGAAACAGAAAATACTCTAAGTGTGAAATCTTTCGAAGCCAAGACCAATATCTTCCGAAGCCAAACATGAAGTCTTCCGAAGCCTCAGAGACAAA
>BJCM01229555.1:0-16650 GCA_018326385.1 Flaveria bidentis
TCATCTTCGTTTGAACAACAAATTCAACAGATTTGATGAATTATACTGCAATTTGTGATTCAAATTATGTTTCTGATGATGAAACACAACTTTAATTCACAATGTTTCACTCGAATTGTTAATCAATTACAGATTTCAGTGGATTTTTGAAGTTTCTATGTTCGACAAAACTTCAAAAACACTCAACTGAAAGCTCTGATACCAATTGATAGGATCAATTGATTCAATCTTTAATGATTTATGTAAACAATTCAAGAGAAACACAAACAATTGTAATCAAATCAAGCAATATCAACAAATTCACAGTTCATTGATATAGCAAAGACAATTACAAGAGTAAGAAAGCAGTTCATAATTCAAGCACTCAATCTCAACAACTACTCAACTTACTACCACTTTCTCTACTCTAGTCTAATCTATTTATACTAGAAACTAAGGAACTAACAATTTACAAAACTAGTCCCTATACTAGTACAAAATATAAAATATACAATAAAAGACTAAATGTTAATCTTTCAAGGGTTCTAACAACTTTCTTCATCCTTATTTTTTCAGTCTCATGAACTTACTCATCCGCATTTTTTCATCCGCATTAACTTTGTTCATCCGCATTTATTCAGTCGCATGAACTTACTCATCCGCATTTGTTCATTCGTATTAACTTTGCTCATCCGCATTTCTTCAGTCGCATGAACTTACTCATCCGCATTTGTTCAACCTCATTTTCCATGCTCATCAGCATTTCTTTTGTTCATCCGCATTTGTTTAGTCGCATGAACTTACTCATCTGCATTTCCTTACTCATCCACATTGACTTTCTCATCTCCATTGACTTTCTCATCCGCATTTGTCAATGCTCATCCGCATTTGTCAACACTTAAGCAGTTTTTCTAACTTAGGCGTATGAACTACTGTTTGGGCGCATATGCAGCCTAGGGCACACTTTTCATCATGATTCGGTCCCCAAACACCATCTAACATGTTCTAAGCTTAAATCATGCATTCTAAGCCTTAGAAACACCACCATAACATCATAAAGCATGAACATGTTCAAAAATCACACCATATCAGCAACATACACACATTCATACATACTAGTATGAAACCCTAGTTTTATAAAAAGTTCAATCATGCATTTCCAGCCCCAAAATCAGTTAAAACATGTAAAAGAGGGGTTCTAGAACTCACCTTCGCAGCTCTTAAGTATGGCTTCTTCCAAACTCGTTTGCAATTGAGTTCAACCACCTAGAAACCCACTAAAAACATACAAACGAACACACACAACACACATGAGCATAAACCCGAGGACATAACCGGTTAAAACACCATAAATCCATGAATTCTTACCTTGAATTCGAATTCTTTCTTGTTCTTCTTTCTAAACCGAGAGTTTCAGCTCCTTTTCTTTCTTTGTGTAACAAGATTCGATGATTTGGGTGTTGTAAGAAGAAAGTGGGCGGCCATGCCCACTTTACACCCACTTTTTCAAACCATTTATCCTTTTTGACACATTTTACCCCTTAACTTGGGATATCTTTTCTTTCTTTTTCTTCAATTTATTCTTCTTTCTTTGACTCTAAAAAATTTACCGGGTGTTACAATTCCAACCCCCTTATATAGGTTTCGTCCCCGAAACCTGTTATTCCTCAAACAATTGTGGGTAATGATGCCTCATCTCTTCTTTAGCCTCCCACGTAGACTTGGATCACTTCTTGTGATTCCACTATACATGCAAAAGAGGAACCAGTTTATTCCTCAGCCTCTTCTCTTTTCAATCAATGATCACCACTGGTTTCTCCACGTCATTGAGTCGTTCATCTACCTCGATATCCTTTGGTGGAACAATAATATCCTCATCTGCTAGACACTTTCTGAGATGAGATACATGGAATGACAGGTGAATAACACTTAACTCATCTGGTAACTCCAATCTTTAGGCCACCTTTCCTACTCTAGCAATGATTCGGAAAGGCCTTATGTATCATGTGCTCAACTTGCCTGCTTTCTGAACCAAATGATACCCTTCCAAGGTGAGACTTTCAACATAACCCTGTCACCCACCTGGAACTCAATCCGTCTACGTCTTTTATCAGCGTACGACTTCTGTCTATCTTTGGTTGCCTTCATGAAGGCTTTGATCTTGTCAAGCTTCTCAGTCGTAGTCTCGATCACCTCGAGGCTTCCTAACTCTTTGTGTCCAATATCACCCCAACACACAGGTTTGAGGCATCTCCTACCGTATAGCATCTCATAAGGGGGCATACCAATACTAGCATGATAACTGTTGTTATATGAGAACTTAGCTAATGGTAAGTGGTCATCATAACTTCCTCCAAAATCGATCACACATGCACGAAGCGTATCCTCCAGCATCTGAATGGTCCTTTCCGACTGACCATCCGTCTGAAGATGATAAGTTGTGCTAATATGCAACCTCGTCCCCATTGCATCGTGGAATTTATTCCAAAATTTTGATGTAAACTGGGTGTCACGATCAGACCCAATAGACATCGGCACACCTTGACGAGTCATGATCTCCTTGATGAAAATATGCGCCAACCTCTCGGATGAATACGCCTCGCGAATCGGTAGGAAGTGTGCACTCTTCGTCAAACGATCAACTATCACCCATATGGCATCATATGCTCGCGCGGTACGCTGTAGCTTCATAATGAAATCCATGGTGATATGTTCCCACTTCCACTCCGGTATATCCAAATGTTGGATCTTCCCATATGGCTTCTAATGCTCCGCCTTCACTTGCAAGCAAGTAAGGCACTTACTCACATACTCCACCACATCACGCTTCATACCCGACGACCAATAGTCTTTCTTCATATCTTGGTACATCTTTGTAGCACCGGATGAATAGAGTATTGAGTGTTATGAGCTTCATCCATGATCTTCATGCGTAGATCCCCAAAATAAGAAATCCACATTCGTCCAAATCGGGTTCTAACACCAAGTGTGTTTTCACCCAATTCTGCCACCAAACCTCTCATTCTTTTAGAGTTAAGATGATCTTCCTTCAACGCCTCATCTTGAAACTCTTTGACTTGCTTCATCACATAAGAGGTCATGATCAACTTGTAAGCTTTCACCTGAATCGGCTTGGCTCTTTCATTTCGGCTAAGGGCATCCACCACCACGTTGGCTTTGCCCGGATGGTAATGGATCTCACAATCATAATATTTTATAAGATCTAACCATCTCCTCTGCCTCATGTTCAAATATTTCTGCTAAAAGAAGTACTTCAAGCTCTTGTGATCGGTGAATATGGTGCACTTTGTATCGTATAGGTAGTGCCTCCAAATCTTTAACGCGAAGACCACAGCTGCTAACTCCAAGTCATGAGTAGGGTAAATAACCTCATGAACCTTTAATTTTTAGGATGCATAGGCTATAAATTTTCCCCTTTGCAATAACACAGATCCCAACCCCGAGTAGGAAGCATCAGAATAAACCACCAGATCTTCGATTCCATCGAGTAATAACAAAACAGGAGCTTGAGTTAACCTGGCCTTTAATTCCTTGAAAGCCTTCTCTTGAGATTGACCCCATACAAACTTTACATCTTTCCTGGTCAACTTGGTATGTGGAGAAGCAATCTTAGAGAAGTCTTGAATGAATCTTATGTAATAGCTCGACAAACCCAAGAAACTACGAATCTCCGATGGCGTCTTTGGGGACTTCCATTGCATCATCGGCTCCACCTTTGTTGGATCCACCATAATCCCCTCGGGATTCACTACATGACCCAAAAGCTGAACTTCGCGCAACCAAAATGCACCCTCGGAGAATTTAGCATACAGTTTATCCCTTCTCAACATCTCCATCACCTCTCGAATGTGACCAGCATGCTCCTCTTTACTCTTGAAATAAATTAGGATATCATCGATAAATAAAATCACTGATTTATCCAACATTGGCCGATACACTCAATTCATCAAGGCCATAAAAGCAGCTGGCGCAGTGGTCAAACCAAATGACATAACGAGGAACTCGTAGTGACCATAACGCGTGCGAAAAACTGCTTTAGGAATATCCTGCTCTTTCACCTTTACCTGATGGTAGCCCGATCCAAGACCTATCCTTGAGAACCAACTGGCACGTTGAAGCTGATCAAACAAATCATCAATTCTCGGTAAGGGGCATTGGTTCTTTATCATCAACTTATTTAGCTCACAGTAGTCAATACATATCCTCATACTACCTTCTTTTTTCTTCACAAATAAGACCAGGGCACCCCAAGGAGAGATACTCGGTCTAATACACTCCTTATGAAGCTGCTATTGCAATTGCTCCATCAACTCTTTCATCTCAGTCGGAGCCAATCGATACGGTGCCTTGGCAAGAGGTTGGGCACGTGGTATCAAATCAATCTGAAACTTGATCTCTCAGTCAGGTGGCACTCCTGGTAAGTCTTCGGGAAACACATCTATAAAGTCACACACAATCGGTACATCAGATAGTTGAGGTGTTGGTGTATCCACGTTCTTTACATAAGCCAAGTAGGCACTACACCCACACCTCATGCACTTTCCAACCACAACAATCGAAATCACTTTCGGAATCGTCATGAATCGATCACCATAAACCGTCATCGAACTCCCGTCAGGCGTTGTCAAGCGAAACATCTTCTTGCGACCCACAATGTTCGCCTCGTAGTCCGCTAACCAATCCATCCCCAGGACTACATCAAACCTGCCTAAGGTCATCACGAATGGTCTAACAGGAAACTTGTGACCTTCTAATTACACATCACATCCTTCTATCATCTCAAAAATCCTGGTTGACTTACCTATGGTAGTTTCTACATCAAAGGGTGCATCTATATTATTACTACTAACAAGCAAATTAGCACAAAAAGCAGCAGAAATGAAACTTTTACTAAAACCAGAATCGAATAACACAGAGGCTAAAGTTTGGTTTACTAGAAACGTACCTGATACAACATCAGGGTCCGTTCTAGCCTCTTCCTGAGTTATTGTGAACGCTTTGGCACTCGCCCTCGGTCCTTCAACCCTAGTCTTCTTCACCCCAGAACCCTCATCCCTCGACTTCTTACAGTCTCTACTCATATGACCCTTTCCACCATAGTTTAAACATCAGACCGTACGACAGTCCTTTGCTATATGCCCCTTCTTCCCACATTTGAAGCATAAGTTTGATCCTAACATACATTCACCAATATGCTCTCTTCCACAGCTACCACACTTCTTCGATCCTGCACCAGATGTGACCACACGGTGGCCATCTACCCATGCCTTCTTCGTACTCGTCTAGACACCTCCTCGACCAAATCTTTTCCCATTCTAATTCCGGTCACCACCACCTTTCTTGCTACCTTCGGCCACCGCCACAGTTCTCTCATCATACAACCTCCCTGCTAAATCTACCGCCGACCTAAACGTGATGGGCCGGGCAGCGATCAAGTACGTGTGAATATCCGTTGGCAAGCCCTAGATGTACCACTTGATCTTTCGGGACAGAGGTGTCACCTAATCAGGCACCTGCCATGCCATCTCATTAACTTGGTGGTGTATTGCTGATGTGTCATCGTTCCCGCCTCCAGCTGCAGGAACTCCCTTTCAACTTTGTCCATCTCACGGTGAGGACAGAACTCCTCAATCACAAGCCTCTTCAATTTCAGCCACTTCATTCTTCAGATAGCCCGGCTACCCTCAGCTTGGACAATATTTTCCCACCAACACAAAGCCAAGTCCACGAATGAGTGGGCAGCAAACTTCAACTTTTGGTCTTCTCGGCACTCGCTGATATTCAGAACAGCTTCCATTTCCCTTACCCATCGGTGAGCAGCAGCAGCAGTGCCAATACCATCAAAAGTAGGGGGCTTACACCTTTGAAATACCTCGTAGTTACAGCCTTGTGCCGCCTCCTGCGTAGGCTCTTCTTCTTCCTCTTCTTCTTCGTCATTAGATAGAACCGTCTCAGTCTCGGGTTGTCTTCTTTCGCCCATAGGTCTACTTCTTTCCTTCCTTTCTCCTTCCCTCATAGCCTTGATAACTTCGGTCACCACAGATGGTAATATTGTCTGCATGACCTGATGCAACTCTTCAACCATAACCTCCTTCATCGAGGCCCTTAATTTAGCACTCTTATCACCACCCTCCAGATGAGAGGTCTCGGGTTCTTCATGAACCACCTTTTCATCTCTAGGCCTTCCTCTGGTAGCCCGTGGTTCAGCATCACGACCTCCACCATGTGAAGCTTTAACTGATCTACCACCAGCAATCCTCTAACACACTAAAAGATTTAAACACCAACACGGTCATTCAAGGGAACAACTCAGTTTATGTCTAGTATAGGAAGTCCCTAATTACTGTGGCCAGTTGTGATTAGCTACTTACTTTACTCTTCATACCCCGAGCATTACCTATCGAGACTACATCAGTATCTAAATCTACAAGCACCACATAAACCACATAACATGCGCACATAATACCGGTTAACATTAAGAAAATACCTGATTGCACGAAGCTACTCGGACTGGCATCTCTTCCCTTTTCGTCCAATTTTTAGTTTAAGTTAAGGTTTATTTTGAAAATTTACCCGTTTCACTTAAACTTTTGATCTAAAACCAACTTGTAAGGCCCTGTTCCCGGGATGCTTAGAGCTGGTTTACCCGTTTCATTGCATATAAAACATATAATTACATTTAACTTTCATAAAACTTCACAGCGGAACATTAATATAACTTTTCATTTCATTATAAATTCTTTTGTAAGTTAATACAATCATTCAATTCGAAACATCGTTCGTTCGCATTACAATGCAAAAACATTAAGCATAAGAATGCGATCCAAAAGAGCCAAGTAGCCGCCCCGTGCCATCCTGAGGAACTTTACCTGCCAACTAGAATATGCATAAAAAGTCAGCGTTGCTGAGTGAGTCTAGTTTTATAATAAAACATACCTTACATTCGTTAAAACCGTTCTTTACTTTTGCATGTGCTCACACATCAAACGTACACATAGATAATATCATTATTATCTTCATCATTCATTCATTAACTTCCATTCATTCATGCTTTATTGCTTTCATTCATACGTTCATCATTACTTCTTTTCATTCCATCGTAAACCATAAACTTTACCCTACCGGCATGCATAAAGCTAGTACTGGTCCGGGGTCTATCATAGACCCCCGTCAAGGCACACAACAGTCTGGCCATAGTACCTAGGGTAAATTTAAGTGTACCATTGTCATGTGCTATACCCACCATCATGCATAAAGCTGATACTGGGCTGAGGTCTATCATAGACAGGTGAATAACCTGGCCACAGTATCTAGGGTAAGCGACAAAGGTTCTATACAAATGGTCGGTCATAAAGATGGACCCCGGTGTGCATCCTTCTAGGGTAGCTAACCCACACACCATTGAACTAACACCCTTCCTTGGGCGTGTTTCCACATACAAGGCTTGCAAGACTTACTTTACTTTCCTTCGTTCATTAATGCATGCATTCATTCATCATGTTCCTCTTTTCGTTATCTTCCACTTTACGTTACCTAATACTTTCATTTCATTCATTAACATTCAACGTAAAGCCATGGGAAAATAAACATACATAATAAGGAACATCAATTTACACAGTCAACATCATACAGGGCATCATACATACTAACATACATCATACATACCATCATGCATAAGCAAGCATCAATCATATATCATAACATGCCCATCATAACATCTATGACCTTAAAACGTCAACTTACATAGCCTCCGGGAACCTTCCAAGTCAAAGCCTACATTTCACTTTTCCCCAAAAAGTCAGAAAATATTCGAAGTGTTCATCCGCATTTCTTTTTTGCTCATTAGCATTTCTATTACTCATCTGCATTTGTTCATCCGCATTGACTTTACTCATCCGCATTTGTCCATCCGCATTAACTTTGTTCATCCGCATTTGTTCAGTTGCATGAACTTACTCATTCGCATTTGTTCATTCGCATTAACTTTGTTCATTCGCATTTGTTCAGTCGCCTGAACTTACTCATCCGCATTTGTTCATCCGCATTAACATTTCCCATCTGCATGAACTTACTCATCCGCATTTACTCATCCGCATTTACTTTGGTCATCTACATTTCTTTTGGTCATCCACATTTGTTCAGTCACATGAACTTACTCATCCGCGTTTCCTTACTCATCCGCCTTGACTTTCTCATCCGCATTGACTTTCTGATCCGCATTTGTGAATACTCATCCACATTTGTCAATGATCATCCGCATTTGTCAACACTTAAGCAGTTTTTCGAACTTAGGCGTATGAACTACTTTTTGGGCGCATGAGCAGCCTAGGGCACACTTATCATCATGATTCGGTCCCCAAACACCATCTAACATGTTCTAATCTTAAATCATGCATTCTAAGCCTTAGAAACACCACCATAACATCATAAAGCATGAACATGGTCCAAAATTATACCATACCCGCAACATACACAAATTCATACATACGGGTATGAAACCTTAGTTTTACAAAAAGTTCAATTATGATTTCCAACCCCAAAATCAGTTAAAACATATAAAAGAGGGGTTCTAGAACTCACCTTTGCAGCTCTTAAGTATGGCTTCTTCCAAACTCATTTGCAATTGAGTTCAACCACCTAGACACCCACTAAAAACATACAACTGAATACACACAACACACATAAGCATAATCCTAAGGACATAACCGGTTAAGAACACCCTAAAACCATGAATTAGAATTCTTTCTTGTTCTTCTTTCTGAAACTGAGAGTTTAAGCTCCTTTTATTTCTTTCTGTAACAAGATCCGAAAATTTGGGTGTTGTAAGAAGAGAGTGGGCGGCAATGCCCACTTTACACCCACTTTTTCAAACCTTTTGTCCTTTTTGACACTTTTTACCCCTTAACTTGGGTAACATATCTTTTTTTTATTTTTCTTCACTTTATTATTCTTTTTTTGACTCTAAAAAATTAACCGGGTGTTACATTATCTTAGGGAAAAAGTAGCTGGGAGACCTTTAAGAGGAGCTCAACAAGGAACACAAGAACCTGTGAGTGTGATTGACCTAACTCCTAGCTCACCTATGCAAGAGGGTGATGCTACCAAAAAGTGGGAGAAATTCATTACAGTCACAAAACCTGGGAGTTCTTCAGGGAGTATGGACATTGAGGACTCACCATCCTTACTTGCAATTGTGCACACTCATCAACTTCCTCAAGTTCATATTGATGTGGACTCCATAGACTCCTTCATACAGAGTTTGTTTGAGGAAAGAATACCAAGGGTAATGTCATCTCCATCAACTTCAAATCACATCACTGGGTGGAGGTATGACAGCAACAGAAGAGCCCTCATCATTCTTAGAGTTCAAGGACAGCAACAGGTCTTTAATTTTCAGACCTTGAACTTCAATGAAAGTCTGGATCTAGTCAACATGCCACTTGTCAATCAAATCCAATCAAGACAAGCTGACAAGATGGCTCAAAGAATCCAAGAAAGGATCACTGTAGAGTTCAGCTTCAGAAGGAGACTAAGGCAATCAGGCAATGCCATTGGTCAACTAGATGTTAAGGCAGACCCTAAGATTAGTTTCATAGGGGAAACCTTGACTGAATGCCTAGTGGGAGAACCTGGGAGCACTGTCTCGTCATGATCAACTGCTGTAGAGATTCATACCCTTTTTGAGACACCTGCTGTTGATTTTGCAACTCAACCTCTTTCTTTCCAAAGCTTGGAATCTACACCAAGCAAAAAAGGCCAAAGCTCTCTCCACCCTGAGTCACAAAGGTCTCTGAGTGGCAAAGGGAAAAGAAAGATGACATCTGAGGAGATTGAGAAAGAGGAGAGAGCGAGAGAGGAAAAGGAAGTTGAGGGGAGAAAGTTCCTCTTTTAGGTCTAAAGGACTCATGGAAACTGCTATTAGGAGTGCCCCCATGCCAAACACTTAGGATGATGAGTTGAGGGCAGTCAGGATCAATTACTTGCAAACTAGGAACTATGACATTGATAATGTCACTTCTCTCCCCTTAGAGGAATTGAATGAACTGGTTGACATGGACATGTTAAAGGAGAAGAAGGAGGCAAAAGATGCAGAGCTACTGGAACAAATCAAAGAAGAAAGAAGAAAGAAAAGATTGTATAAACATGTGCCTACTCTCTCCCCAGTTCAAGAAAGTCCTACATAGGAAGATGTTGTTCAACAAGAACCTCAGGTAGACAGAGAAGAAGATATGATTAAAATGATCAACTACCTGAGTGCCATAGGCCTCTATAAGGAAGATGCACTTCTTCCCTTATCCTATGACTATGTTGAGTTTGATTACCTCAAACAACCTGAACTTGAGATAGTAAAGGAAAGAAAGATCACTAAAAGGAAACTAAGGGAAGAAGCTGCAAAGTCAAGAGCCATCATCCAGAAGAGCATAAAGAAGTCTGCAGAAAGGCAGAGGATGATGAGCTTCTAGAAGCTCTATGGATTCTCTGGAAGGAGACTTGGCCTTATGTCTCTGTCCACTATGGATGGCCATATCAGGGTAATCAAGCAGATGATCAAAAGTGAATAGCTAATAGACTTACACTCCCCTCCAAGTCAAGCTCCACCTGAAGTAGAGGTTAAGGTTGAACAACATGAGACAACACAACCTGAACCTCATGCTAAGACTCAGCAAGCTTCATCTTCTGATCCACAGCAGGGTCATACTCCCTCTCCTTCTAAACCTATGAGAGAGGAAGACCCAACTAAGAAATACAAAGAAGATCAATTAGGTGATGCAGGCCAGTCTTCTTAGTTAAAAGGAACAAAAAGAAAGAAATGGATGGCTTCAAAATCAAAGGCAAAGATAAAGAAAGAAACATCTTTTTGAGAGTCTTAGGATGAGTCAGAATATCCTGAGGATGTGCAGCCAGAGGATGCTCCATCATCTCCCCCTCAAACAGCTCCTCTAGCATCAGGAAGACCCATCCTGTCTTGGACATACCCCATAAATCTAGAAATATGGCATGTCATTAGAGATCAAGGCATTGAAAATGTCTATTCATGGCAAGACATGTTCAATCTGCCTCTGCATGATCTCTTTGACATGAGAATACATTTTGAGAGTCTTAGTGATCATGATCATCTCATGAAGAAAGGGATGGTCATCATCCTCATGAGTACTATCAATATCAGAAGTCTTCAAGTGTTTTGGTAGCATCAGCCTAGGGGGAGTTTGTAGAGATTATATGAAGAGGCTGATGCAACCCAAACACCCAAGGTCTGTCCTACATACATGCACATGGGTACTGAAGAAGAATGCTTCTAAATTTTCACACAAGCAACTAAAATTATTCTAAGTATGAAATCTTCCGAAGTCAATACCAATATCTTCCGAAGCCAAATATGAAGTCTTCTGAAGCCAACACTTGAAGACAGATTTCTTCCGAAGACTTTTAGTATACATGCTTTATCTTATGTACTTTACATAAAGCTGGATACCTTTCCACTGCAACTCTGTAAAGTCACCAAATTTCCTAAGTTGGTGAAAAGGTCCTTACTTTTAGTAACTGTACATTGAGGTCTTGAGTTTGTAACTTTATACTTCGTGTACTTTATCCTTTTTGTAATAGATTAGGATGTGAGCTATGGCATATCATAGTCACTAGTCAAAAGGCAATCTGCCTTTTGACTCTACAATTGATTTTGTTTGTGTCTAGTCAATTGTATCCAACTGGTCTTCAAAGTATGGCTGACTGTAAAATGTAGTATATGTATCTCAAGTACTTGTAACTTTCTGATATGCTTTGTAAAATTTGTAATAGAACTTGAGAAGGCAATATACTTCAATCTTGAAAACCATCTCCTTTTGTATTTTGCTATCTTTTTTTGGCTCAAATTTACTTGTGTTCTTAGCATCATCTCTTGAGGTTAACCAGTTTCACTGTTCGATTATTTAAGTGTTCTTAATAAACTATCCTCTTTGTGTTGTTGTATTTTTTTGCATACCCTTCAACGGTCATGCAGTTCTGATACCAATTGAAGGACCGTTTAGGAGGGTTGGTCACTTACAACACAAACACACAATGAGGAGAGTGATGTTAAAACACTTAGCAGATCATTGGGGGAATTGATAACACACTAGAATGATACTTAGAACACAAGTAAATATGAGACAGAACCAAAAACAAAACAACACAGATAAATGGTTTTCAAGAATGTTGTATGTTGTTCTCAACTTCTTTTACAAGTGTTAAAGCATATTCATAAAGTTACAAGGACCTGAGACACTTTATAATTCATCCTAGAGTTGGCTATACTTTGAAGGCCAGCTATAAATATTTGAACGAGACAACAAAGTCAAATAAAAAGTCAAAAGGTAGATTGCCTTTTGACTAGTGATATGCCTTTTGACTAGTGATTTGCCTTTTGACTAGTGACTATGACATGTCATAGCTCACATCCTATTATATTACAAAAAGGGTAAAAGTACACAAAGTAGAAAACAAAGACTCAAGAGGTCAATGTATAGTTTACCAATGTATTAGAAAGTTGGCGAGTCAATAGAGTTGTAGCAGAAAGTTGTCCAGTTTTATGGTAAAGTAATAAGATAAAGCATGTACTCAAAAGTCCTTAGAAGATAATCTGTCATCACTTCTTGACTTTAGAATACTTTGTCTCTTAAGCATCAGAAGACTACACTTTAAGCTTCAGAAGATATTGGTCTTGGCTTCAAAAGATTTTACACAGAGTATTTTTCTAATGCATTGTGTAAAACTTCCGAAGCATCTCTACTTCTGTACTTTAGTGCATACATGTAGGAAGACTTTGGATGTTTTACGTACATCAGTCTTTACATAAACCTTACAGTAACCTTGAACAACTAGTCTAGCCTTATTCTTGATGATAAGTCCTCTATCATCCTTCTTGTTCATAAACACCCATTTGGTACTAGTCTTCCTTTGAGGAAGAGGACATAGGTTCCAAACCTTTTGCCATTAGAACTAAAGGAGCTTCTCCTGCATTGTTTCAATCTAGCTTCCGTCTTGCAAAGCCACAACAATTTTCTTTGGCTCTATCTAGGATAAGAAATATGAGTATAGACAAACATTTTTGTCATGGGAACCTTATGTTCTCACCCCTATGTCAACATTTCTAGTGATGTTTATGGTGGGGTGTGACTTGTGGATCCTAAGTTAATAAATCACAACAAGTAGATTGGACAGATCCAAATTTGTGAAGTTTAGATTTGAAAATGAAGTGTCACCCACCACATCAGCACAATTGTCAAAAAAAAGCTTGATCCAATGAGTGTGTGACATCATTGATGTTGTCTTTCATGGAATGGTAACTAACATCAAGAAATTATTGATCACTATCACCACCACCATTTCCTCCTACATTTGAAGCTCTTTCATTTGTGTTGTGTGCCTCTTAGATGGAATTTGTAGGCACGCCATATGTATCAACTAATTTGTCATGTTTGTGCTGATAAAAACCCCAACTATAGGGTTAGCTAAAATATTGGGTTAGGATTTCTTATTATTAAGTTACCTGTAGATCATGAAACATTTTCACAATATTTTTTAGAATAGTTGGTAAATAAATCAAGATCAAACAACCAATCATGACCAGAACCTTAGCTTGGTAAGAGTATCCAATAAAGTAAGAGTATCCAATAAAGTGTCCATCATCTAATTTCTCAGAAAATTTGGCCACTTGATCTTTGGTATTCAAGATGGTGCAATGACATCCAAATGATTTGAGGAAACCAATGAAAGGTCTCCTTTTATGCCCCAACAAATAATGAATGTTAAAATGAGTTTTAGCTACTAAAATTCTATTTTGCACATAGCAGCCAATGTTGACTAGCTCTGCATAGAAGTCAGTGGGCAGTTTAGGGTCGGAAAACATTATTCTTGTAGCTTCAATAAGTGTCATGTTTCTTCTCTCAGCAACACAACTTTGTTGAGGAGTCTTAGGAGCACTATATTGTCTTGTAATATACTTTCATCACAAAATGTATCAAGGATTTGGTTCTTGAATTCATTTGATTGATCATATCTTATAGTCTTGACCTTGTGATCACATTGATTCTTAATTTTTAGGAAGAAGACCCATGTGAATCTTGTGAAATCAATTATGATCACCAAACAATATGAGGTCCTTCCTAGACTCATTATACTAGTGAGGAAAAAGAGATCCATGTTTAATAATTGTAGGGATGTGGTGAAAGAGTTCTTTTCCTTAGGCTTGTGAGACACCTTGTGTTGCTTTTGTTTCAGGCATGCAACACATTGATCATCACTTCTAAGCTCTTTCTTTAGCATTCCGGTTACTAAGTCATTCTTAATTAATTTATTCATGTTCTTCAAGTTTACATGGCCTATTTTTATGCCAAAGGCAAGACTCATCACTATTTGATTTAGATAGAAAGCAAGAAGCTTCATTTGAGGGGGATGTTTCCTACAAATCCATATTGTACGTGTTCCTTTTCTTGGAGGTTCTGAGTAGGATATGCTTTCGAGGAATGACCTCCTCAGGCTTGAGAACAATGCACTCATGATTAGTGAAGAACATTTATGTCTATGATCATAAAATTGTGATACACTCATTAAATTATACCCAAGATCTTTGACAAAGTTTATCTTCTGAATGTTGAGCTTTCTAATTGTGACCCTGCCCCTTGCAATATGTAACCATTTTTATTTCATCCAAAAGCAACTGGCCTTCATCAATTTTCTCAAAATCTTGAAGCAAAGAGGAATTGCCTGTCATGGGCCTAGAACAACAACTATCACTAATCCATATGTTCCTCTTAGTCTTTAGCTATTCGTCCATAAGAGGAAAAGGTTAGTTAAATTTGGAAACCCAAGCCTCACTCGTCTTGGGCTTGTCAAAATGGACTGAAGACAATGCAACAGTAATTGATCCTATGTTCAGACTTTGAGAATTATCTACTGTTGTTAACGAATAGCTTTTAGTCACATGGTCTTCCTTTATCTTCCATACCATCTTTGGAAGATTATACTTGATCTTCAATACTTCAAAAGTTTTGACAACTTTGGAAGTTTTGGTGACTATTCCTTCGAAAGATCTTGCCTTCACTGCAACAAGCTTCAGTGCTTTAGATGAAAGGAGAGCCCTGATAGTCCTTAGACTTTAGGTGCAGTAGGAAGTCTTCAACTTTCAGACCCTGAAGCACTATGAGAGTCTGCAGGATTGTTGAAGGGTTTAAGTTACAACACAACAACACAAAAAGGAGATTAACTAAACTTTAATCAAATAGTAAACTGGATTGACCAAGTAAAGACACTAAGAACACAAGTAATGCAGGAGACAGAACATAAAGAACACAAGTGTATGGTTTTCAAGAATGCAGTATATTCCTTTCTTTATGTTCTATTACAAGTGTTACAAAGCATAATGGAAAGATACAAGAACATGAGAGACTTATACTACATCCTACAGCCGGCTATACTTTGAAAGCCAGCTGGATACAATTGACTAGACATAAACAAAATCAATTGTAGAGTCAAAAGGCAAATTGCCTTTTGACTTGTGACTATGACATTCCATAGCTCACATCCTTATCTATTTAAAAAAGTATAAAGTACATAAAGTAGAAAGTTACAGACTCAAGACCTCAATGTACAGTTACCAAAAGCATGGACCTTTTCACCAACTCATGTAAGTTGGTGACTTGTAGAGGTACAGCGGAAAGGTGTCCAACTTTATGGAACAGTACATAAGATAAAGAATGTTACTAAAAGTCTTCGGAAGAAATCTGTCTTCAGAGTTGAAGCTTCCAAAGACTTTGTCTCTGAGGCTTCGAAAGACTTCATATTTGGCTTCGGAAGATATTGGTCTTGGCTTCGGAAGATTTCACACTTAGAGTATTTTCTGTTTCATGTGTGAAACTTCCTAAGCAATCTTCTTTAATGTACTTGTGCAGCATGCAGGAAAGAATTAAGATGTTTAGGTTGCATCAGCCTCTTCATTAATCTCTACAAACTCCCCCTAGGCTGATGCTACCAAAACACTTAGTAGATTTCAGATATCAACAGTACTCATTAGGATGATCACTATTCCTTTCTTCATAAGATGATCAGGATCCTTCAGACTGTCAAAATGTCTTCTCATATCAAAGAGGTCAGGTAGTGGCAACTGAAACATGTCTTGCCATGTGTAGATGTCTTTTGTCCCTTGATCTCTAATGACATGCCATCTTTCAGGATTTGTAGTGTATGTCCAAGACAAGATGGGTCTTCCTGTTGCAAGAGGAGCTGTTTGAATTGGAGTTGATGTAGCATCCTCTAGCTGCACATTCTCAGGCTGTTCTGATTCATCCTGAGGTTTAGAAGAGGGTGCAGTCTTCTTCTTCTAAGGCTTTGGTTTAGAAGCCATCCTCTTCTTTCTCTTTGTTGGTTTTAACTAAGAAGACTGGCTTGCAGTACCAGATTGATCTCTGTTGTGTTTCTCAGTTGGGACTTCCTCTCTTTTAGGTTCAGAAGGAGAGGGAGGTTGACCCTGCTGTGGATCAGAAGATGACGCTAGCTAAGCATTAGCAGGAGGTCCGGGTTGTGTTGTGTCTGGTTGTTCAACCTTAACCTCCACTTCAGGTGGAGCTTGACTTGGAGTGAAGTGTAAGTTAGTGAGCTCTCCACTTTTAATCTTCT